>JAVGWX010000016.1:64402159-64511285 GCA_036924085.1 Ariolimax columbianus | reverse complement strand
TTTACAACAACAAAAAAGTTGCTGGTTGGCGTAGTGCTGAATGAAAGGGTCTTGTTTTGGTTACGCAACAATGTCAGACAGTATGTGTGAATTGTTCCTTAAAATATGTGCCCTAAATGTACTAATTTCAGTTTATTTTCAATGTAATGCTTCTCTATTTCTGCTCTACCTTATTTTTACTATCCCTTAGATGGTGCGTAACAAAACGCCGACAGTCTGACATAGAAAATCGGCGGAAAGAGAGGCAATTGCGCGCGAAAGAGAGGCAATTGCGCGCGGAAAGAGAGGCAATTGCGCGCGGAAAGAGAGGCAATTGCGCGCGGAAAGAGAGGCAATTGCGCGCGGAAAGAGAGGCAATTGCGCGCGGAAAGAGAGGCAATTGCGCGCGGAAAGAGAGGCAATTGCGCGCGGAAAGAGAGGCAATTGCGCGCGAAAATAGTATACGGATTTTTGTGTCAAACTGAGGGGGGAATAAACTAACACATTTCCAGGCGCCATGGCCTGCTTGCTGTTCGAGATGTTGTCGTCCCCTGGACTAGGGACATATGGATGTGATTATTGGATACTGATCTAAAGAAAAAACGATACACAGGACTAGACGTGAACATAGACAATTACAAGACTAGACGTGAACATAGACAATTACAAGACTAGACGTGAACATAGACAATTACAAGACTAGACGTGAACATAGGCAATTACAAGACTAGACGTGAACATAGGCAATTACAAGACTAGACGTGAACATAGACAATTACAAGACTAGACGTGAACATAGACAATTACAAGACTAGACGTGAACATAGGCAATTACAAGACTAGACGTGAACATAGGCAATTATAAGACTAGACGTGAACATAGGCAATTACAAGACTAGACGTGAACATAGGCAATTACAAGACTAGACGTGAACATTGACAATTACAAGACTAGACGTGAACATAGGCAATTACAAGACTAGACGTGAACATTGACAATTACATAGCTAGACGTGAACATAGACAAATTCAAGACTAGAAGTGAACATAGACAAATTCAAGACTAGACGTGAACATAGACAATTACACGACTAGAAGTAAACAAAGACAATTACAAGGCTACACATGAACATAGACAACTAATGCAATACATGCATAAATAAATAAATAACAACCATACGTATGTACGTACATACATATATACATACATACATGTATAAATACATACATACATCCATACATAAACACACAATAACTTATATACATGTATTCACAATATTCATAACACATACGCACCCCCCCCCCCCCCAATTCAACACACACGCGTGCATACATACAGACATGATTCAGACAGGAGCCCACCCACTTCAGCCCCTCCCACACAAACAAACAGACACATACATACATATATATTTAGACAGACAAGCAGACATCCACCCAGTCAACAGCCCACATCCCCCAACACAGACACGCACACACAGGGTTAAATCAGTAAGTAGGTCACAAATTGATATGGGATAGCTGAACACAATGTTAGTTTCTAAAAGTGGAAAAATGTGCAGGAGCCACCAGCTTTGTGGTTACTGTAGTTAGCAAACTCTTGGTGTCACATGCACTTATGCAGCTACATATATCAAATAGAGTCTGTGCCCACTGAGTGTACAATAAACAAAATAATGTGCTGTTGCGAGCTTTTTGTATTGCTTTTGTTTTTGTTATTTTCTGCAAAGGATATGCATCAGTTAACGTTTCCTGTTTACGGTGAGGAGTTTTTGTCGCGTTAAGCGTGCACGACCATTGGCTCTGTTCTTCTTGTCAGACGATAGTAATTGTGCTATTAGTACAAAGGCCGGGCAGAAATATAGAGACCATGTGTTGCCCATGCAGTATGGTCCCTCTCTCGGTCTGCCCTATCCGCCCCAAGGGAAAGGTGATACCAATACATTTGGAACAAGGCAAGCTGCAGAAGCCGCCGGATCAGCAGAGCAATGCTCTATCTATTCGCATATCGGGGCTTCCCTTCTAGACCAGCCGTCAACCAAGGCTAAGGGCTAGGTCTGCCCTGCCCCAACACTCAGCTGAGGTTGCCCCTCCTCGCTCTAGGATAAAGTATTGTATCCTCATGCGGGATCAAGATGCTGAGCAGCGCATGAGCTGCAGTGGTCAGCGACCCATAGCTGACTGCTAGCGTCAGTGCCAGCAAACCATAGCTGCCAAGACCTATCTACACCTCCACGCGGTGATCCTGGATAACTGGCTGCAGCAGGGCAGACTGGCTAAGGATAAGGGATCGAAGAGAGAATGCTAACCCGGTACTCAAAAAATGCTTGCTGAAGTCGGATGTGTTGGACCGAAAGGTGCAAATATCGCAGTTAAGCTGTAAACTACGACACAACGCATTCCGTTCTCTGGACTACATTCTGCTACTTAAACCCTTTCAGTGTTTGGTAGTGGGAGATTGAGAACGAAGAAGAAGAAGAAGAAGAAGTATCCTCACGCGTGTGCCCCTTCGCACATCGTTAGTTGTCAGGATTGGTAGACGATGACCAACTTTCAGAGTTATCACAGAACAGGTTTCACAGCCATATCTGACAAAACCCGACAAGATGCGCCAGTATCTTATCTGCAAGGCTTCAGATGGTTTGAAATCAGAGTTTTCCTTCTCCTAGACAAGCTGCCTACCTAGGCTTTACAGCCCAATCGGCCCGAAACTTCAGGTTTTAAGGCGCCAGTTGCTCGCTTTCCGCCCCATCTCCTGTCAGTCAAAAAAGTTCCGCCGCGCCAAAGCAGGACTTGGTTGTCAGAGGCTATATAAGACGCACTCTGTGGGAGCATTTAGTTGGTGTTGAAAGTTCATCCCCAACCCCACCCACGGCTATAACAACATTTAGAACCAATCAAATACAACTAGGTCGGTAAACTTTCTCAAGGACGCTCGTAGATTGCTGGTGACGCTTGACCTGGTCGCTGTGTTCAGACTGCAGCAGAAGCAATTGTGCGGCGAGTGTGACATACGATTCGGGCGGACAGACAAGTAGCGATTGACAATGTAGCAACTGCAATAGTGTGTTCGTATGGTTTAGCCTACAGCACTTTGGCGGGAGAGGTTCCACGAATGATGAAGAGGTTGAACGTTAAGTCAAATAGGGTTGTGGCAGCAGACCAAAGGCGTCTATGCTGCAGGTTTTGGTGCACTGATAAAGGGATGAGATACGTGTGTCAATGTTGGTGGGAATCGTGTTGAGAAATAAGGTACAAAGGTGGGCCCAGTGGTTTCGAGGTAAGGTGTTCGTCTCGTGTGCTGGAGGTCGTGGGTTCATATCGTGGTTGAGACCGGGATTTTTTTTGACGTGGATCATTCGTTAAAATGTCCCCTGATCTTTGATTAATGAGATCTGACACCCGTGTTAGTGGCGGGTACGTTTAAATCACTTGGCAAATGGAAATCGAAAAGAGTAGGCTTACCGGTTTAAAATCTACTCAAATTATTCTAGAAATTCTAGCCAGACAGAGAATATGTCGCAAAAAGGGGACTGTAACATCAGGTTTTGGTTATGTGGTTAGCGGAGCGGCATAGATGGCGCCTGACAGGATGTGGGTCTACCTTGCTCTAACTTATGCTTCCACCAGCACCAGTCCTAGAAATATGCGATATTTCAGGGACTTCCAACATAATGGCTGATAACAGATACTGGGATTGACCTAGCAAGTCACCAGCGGATTTCACCTGTAAAAAAAAAATGAATCAAAGGAGGTCACATCTCCCCACGACGTCTAACGACACAAGTAGGCTGAAGATAGCCAGATAGAATAAGGGTAATGTAAATGGGAACTGACATTGGACAATTATATTTGTAAATGTCAAAGCGTATGTCTGTCGAGGCTAGGAAATCAACAACCCAACCGTTAAAACAATCTCACGCAGGAGAGCGGCTGGCTGGTTCAGCTCCAACCGAATTAAACCGATGCTCCAGGAGATGACGGACGTCAAGGCCAGGGCTCATACCGACAATAACATGGTTATCCCAGCAATGGTATATGTGACGTTTGGAATCCACACAAATCAGACGCAGAGAAGCTTCGTATTATCGAAAAATCAATGGAGCGTAGAGCTCACATCCCTAAGAGATCACATCCACAATACCGACATCAACGAGCGACCAGAGTTCCCGGATGTCGTCGACTCTGCGTCAATGATGGGTTAGCCATGTGGTCTGCATGACTGGCGATAGATGTCTTCTGATCATGTCAAGCCACTCTCCTCTGTTAGTCAGGTCAGAGACTGGTATTGAAGTCTTCTGATCATGTCAAGCCACTCTCCTCTGTTAGTCAGGTCAGAGACTGGTATTGAAGTCTTCTGATCATGTCAAGCCACTCTCCTCTGTTAGTCAGCCCTGAGACTGGTATTGAAGTCTTTTGATCATGTCAAGCCACTCTCCTCTGTTAGTCAGGTCAGAGACTGGTATTGAAGTCTTCTGATCATGTCAAGTCACTCTCCTCTGTTTCTGACAGATCTCTTCAGCTCATTATAAGTCACCAGCACCCCGTTTCTACAAGACAATGTGATGTAATTATTTCTTAGGCGTATATTTGCCTTTTCCCAGAATTTTGTCTTCTAACATTTTCATTAAGAAGCCTTCAAGTGTCATTAACATATATCAGTCTGTATACTCGTCATTAGTTGTCTATGTGATCCCATATCTTTTAGTAAGTCTAAGTAAATGCGATTATAAATGGTTTTGAAGTTTGTATCTTTTTAAAAGAAATTCTTTATATACATTTGTGACCTATTTATTGACTTGCCGTCGTACATGAACTTGTTTCCTACACCTACTTGTGGAGTGTCCTACCGTACTGCAGTCCTTGAACGGAACGCAACAGTTGTATGTGAACAGTATTTTCGCTGCTGACTCTGGGCGTGTACGTATCTGTTCAAAACAAGACCCATTCCGCGCTCACAGAAGGCACAAACATGTTGGCGTCAAAAAAACTTGGTCAAATTAGAGAACGCGAGCAGGATGGCTTTCATTTGTATGGCCAGTTTGCTGCCTATGACTAAGAGAAGGCCGGAAAGAAGGAATGGCTAAATGTCCTTTGTTGAAATATCACTATCTCAGCGTTTTGCAGTCACACTATTTGGCTTACAGTGCCTTCACTCTGTATTATAAAATGTTAGAACAGTTTGTCTGTCATTGTAAAACTCTTTTAACTTTATATATAATTAGATGCCGCGGTGAATGGCAGTCAATCAGAAAGTATTGAAATGTTGTTTGGAAGGAGGCTCCGTGGCCTAGGAAAGAAGCGTCCGTCTCACAATCCGAACGTCTAGGTTGGCGGTTGTAAGAAGGAAGCAACGTTTTATAAATCGATATGATTGAGGAAGAATAAATACATAAGATACTGGCCAGTCTATCGTTTTGATTGAGGGAGCGGAGACATAAGATATTCGCCAGTCTATCGTTTTGATTGAGGGAGCGGAGACATAAGATATTGGCCAGTCTATCGATTTGATTGAGCGAGCTGAGACATAAGATACTGGCCAGTCTATCGATTTGATTGAGGGAGCTGAGACAGAATATACTTCTCAACCTAAAAGCATTTAGTTCATAGAAAGGGATAGCCAAGATATGCGATAACAGTCTAACGACAAAGAGAATATGGAACACGATATAACCTAATAGTGTAATGACATGTACAAGAGGAACAAGACATAACAACATTCTGAACATCCCAGCGACAAGAGAAGCAGCTCAGTGTTCTCGAGGTGAGGCGTCCGCCTCGGGTGGGGGACTCAGTGGTCTAGAGGTGAGGTGTCCGCCTCGAGTGCCGGCGGTCACGGTTTCGAACCACAGTGGAGATCGGGATTTTTTCACGTGGATCATCTGGTTAAAAATCCGATGATCTCTGTGTAGTGAGATCGGACTCCAGTGTCAGTGTCGTGTACATACAAAGTCCTTGGTAATTAGAAATCGAAAAGATTAGGCTTAATGACCACTGGCTGAAAAATATTTTAAAAATTCAAGTTAATAATCTACCCAAATTATGTACCTTCTCCCAGTTCTAGTAAGCCTCAGGTAGTTCTAAAATACCTACTGTCTATAGCTACCTTCAGATACCTGGCAGCAGACATTAATACGCCTGTTTGAATACAAGTATTCCAAGTAAGGACTATCTAGATTTCTAGAAGTTTATATATTTGTCTGAAGACGGCATAACTCGCAGAATGATATATCCAGCTGCAATTTTCACTGAACATTCTATGACTAATTTCTAGATAAACGTACATATTTGGAGGCGGCATGTTGTTCCGTCCACGAGTTATGGGAAAATGAAGGATATTGTTTCACGGCAAATATTGGCACAATGAACTGTTTGTTCCTTATACAACCGTTACAGAGAAATGACTAAGAGATGAGGAAATGGGCGGGGAGTAAGTGGTCTGAGAGAAGGGGGTGAATGTGGGCAGATTAAAGGCGGAAGAGATGGACGGAGTGATGGGTGGGTTCTTGTTCTTCTTCATAAGCTGTCAGACGTCAACTTGAATTTGTTAGAAAAAATCAGCGATCCTCCTGAGGCTGTCGGCAGTGCCACAGAGCTCGTCTTGTATTGACACTGGTGATGGCCACATGTGATTTCTCTGGTCCTCGTATATCGGGAAATTTTGCAGCAGATGTTCAGGGGAATTTTCCCTGTTCCACATGTGCATTCGTCAGTAGCACATATCTTCAGTTTATTGAATAGATGGTACATCGGTCTATTGTGGCCTGTACGGAGTCTGGAGAACACCATTTGCTCTTTTCTGTTCAACTGGTAATAAGTATCATTTTGTGTGTAGCCAGTATACTCTGTTTCCCATTTGGCCATGTATTTGGCCCTAATAAATCTTTTGGACTCTTCGTAGATCACACTTGAATCTGGTTGTGGTAACCTTCCACCTTCTTTTGCCAGTCTGTCTGACTCCTCGTTACATTGAATGTTACAGTGGGATGGAACCCACTGTACCATGTCTATTGTGGGTGTAGGCAGCTGGCATAGTTGACAGAGTACTGACCTTTAGTCATTTAGTTCTATATTTTTCTGGCTTTTCAGTGCTGTAACCACGGACAGTGCATCTGTAAACAAAACTATCTGACTTTCATTGCTTTCGCCTGTCAGCATTGCTTCTACTGCAGCCTTCAATGCCTATGCCTCTGAAATTGTTTGAGATTTGTCCTGTTGCCACTGACAGTGTTATCTTTCTGCCGTTTGTTATGCTCAGGAATACCGCTAACCCTCCATTTTATGTTGCGGATTGGTGGGGAAGTGTTTCTACTTCTATTTCTTTGTTCATTCTCAATCTCCTGCTACAAAGCCCTGAAAAGGGCTTTGCAAGTAGCAGGATGTTGTCATGAGAACGGAATGCGATATGTTGTAGTTTAGCTTGACTGCGATGTGTACTTTTCGGTCCCACACATTCGACTTCAGCAGGTATTTTTAGGTATCTTCCCTCTTTCCCTCTTCGATCCTTTCTCCTTAGCCAGTCTGGTCCGTTGCAGGGTCTTGACAGCTCTGACTCTTTGGTCAAGACGCTAGCAGTCAGCTATGGGTCGCTGACCCTGATGCTAGCAGTCAGTTATGGGTCGCTGACCCTGACGCTAGCAGTCAGCTATGGGTCGCTGACCCTGACGCTAGCAGTCAGCTATGGGTCGCTGACTCTGACGCTAGCAGTCAGCTATGGGTCGCTGACCATGACGCTAGCAGTCAGCTATGGGTCGCTGACCCTGGCGCTAGCAGTCAGCTATGGGTCGCTGACCCTGACGCTAGCAGTCAGCTATGGGTCGCTGACCCTGACGCTAGCAGTCAGCTATGGGTCGCTGACCCTGACGCTAGCAGTCAGCTATGGGTCGCTAACCCTGACGCTAGCAGTCAGCTATGGGTCGCTGACCCTGACGCTAGCAGTCAGCTATGGGTCGCTGACCCTGACGCTAGCAGTCAGCTATGGGTCGCTGCATCCCATGCCCTTCTCATCGTCTTGGCTTGACAGGCACGTGCTTGAAGTGGACGAATTTGAGTGTGACAAAAGATGAGCGAGAAATGGGGTGGTTGACTTACATAACTATTCCGAGCAAAGCCGGGTAATACAGCTAGTTACTTCTCTAGAGTGAAAGATCACGATATGTAAGACGAGATGCCTCCGGAAACCAATCAACGCAACTAGGAGAGACAGAATGTGCAATGAAGATGTGAGAAGAATCCCTCGCAGCCCTCCCTGGAAGCGGACTGTTTTCATGGCAGCCTGACTAACGAGGTGAAGGATTGACGTGATCCCCGGAGTAGTGAGCGACACGCAGGTGAAGTCAAGCATAGCACAACCTCCTGGGGGACCCCGGTCCACCTTCATCAGAACGCTTGGGATGTGAGGAAAGCTACTGCAACCCGCCACTTAACGTCCTTTACAGGGCGCACATAAAAGTAGACCTAAACATTGTGGGCATTGGAAACAACAAAGAACATACATGGTTAGCTGTGCTGCTGCCCTGGAGTCGTTTACCCGTTATACCCTAACGCTTCCAGAATAAAAGTAAGTAAGTAAAGATCCCGTCACGCCATGCGGCGCATAGGAAATCTGGTGTTAGGCCCGTATTATTTTGTAACCCACGGCAGTTAGTGGATGATGTGGTCGTTTCACGCTTTTACTTGCTGGACTGAACCGGTCCCCATTTAAGGCTGGATCGACCCGAGACCATTAAAGTAAAGTAACCCATAGCATTACTGCCGTAGGGGTGTAAGGTGTTAGCGATCTCACATTTCAAAGGCTCGGTTATATGAGGGCGGTAGCTATCTCCTCTCCCTCGCCGCTTTTACTTCCCGGACTGAACCGGTACCCATTTAAGGCTGCGTCAACCTGGGAGCCATTGCGGTCTGAAAAAACATTACCGCCTCAACTGGGGAATGAACCCAGGACCACTCAGATGCGAAGCCAGAGCGCTAACCACTGCGCTACGCGGCTTCCACAAAGCCTTCCAGAATCTGGGGGGGGGGGGCATAATTGCGCTGCTCTTACTCGCTTTAGGTTTTAAGCACGACTCTTCGGGAACAGGCAGATTTCAAGACGGGTTACTCAACCACTGACCACCCACAACCAATCAACCAGTTGATGGACAGAGCGCAGGAAGTCCGCAAGTCCATGTGCACTGTGTTTGTAGACTAGGAAAAGGTCCTTGATAACGTGTGGAAATAAATGCAGTGGTAAATGGCATGAGAAAACAAGGTATGGAGAAAAGTAGGACTAGCTTTAGAGAGAATAAACAAGGGTCTGCTCAACTGATATGTTTGTTTTCTTCACACCTATACACCGTGGAGTACGACAAGGAGATACCATCTCCACAAAGTTATTCACAGTCGACCTTGAAGATGTATTTGCGTCCCTAAATTAGCAAGATCGAGGCGTCAAGATAGACGGCGAGATGTTATCACATCTATGATTTGCAGACGCCATTTGGGAACTTTAGACACCACATTTTAGATGCCGAGAAAAGTATGAGGAGTGTTCAAATAAAACTGGACCAAACTGCAACAAGTGAACATACGTACGATGCGCATGATGATGCCAATTCTGGTGTAAACAGCACATACCAACCGTCAAGTTTGCAAAATGTCATCTTCCGACTGATAGTTTCCGCAGCAGACCGTTGAAAACATGATGGGTGTGATACGGAATCCGTCCAGAGTTGATCAGCGAGCGGTGATTCGGTTTCTATCAGCTGAAGAATGTCGACGAGTTCACATTCATCGCAGAATGCAGACACTGTTTGGTGACAAAAGTGTGTCGAAGACAACAGTAAAGAACTGGACAACGATGTTTAAAGAAGGACGCGAGTTAACGGAAGACCTTCCGAGAACAGGTCAGGCGCATATTGTTCACTCACGTCCTTCTTTAAACATCGTTGTCCAGTTCTTCACTGTTGCCTTGGACATAGTTTTGTCACCATACACTGTCTGCATACTGAGATGAATGTCAACTGGTCGACATCTTTCAGCTGTTAGAAACCGAATCACCGCTCGCTGATCAACTATGTGCGGAATCCGTATCACACCCGCCATTTTTTCAACGTTCTGCTGAGGAAACTATCAGTCGGAGGATAATACAATTTGGCAATTTTGACCCACTTGTGTGCGCTGTTTAAAAAAGAGGTGACGTCATCATGCACATCGTACGTATTTTCTCGTGTTGCAGTTTGGTCCGGTTTCATTTGAACACGCCCCGTATAAATGAGCTGAATGAAGCAGACAAAACGGTTGACTTGAACATAAATAGAAAGAAGATTCAATATTTCTACTGAACTATTTCTGCCCTATGGCGGAACTGTGATTGGAAAATGAGCCCATGGAAAATGTCAATGATTATAAATTCTATCTAAGCCAGAAAAACAACAAGTCACAAAAAAGCAAGGAGATTTCAAGCAGGAATGCGGCGGGTTGGCTCTGCTTCAACCACATCTCAAAGATACTCCATCAGGTGAAGGACATCAAGGCCTGGGAGCCCCAATTTTTCAATTAGGACGGTTATGCCAGCAAAAGTAGAGTGTCAGGTATGGAGTCTCCGCAAATGAGACGCAGAGAAGCTCCGTGCTACTGAAAGAGCAATGGAGCGAAGAGTCATAAATATCTCACTGTGTGACCACATCAATGATGCCGACGTTCGCGATCAAACAGAACTTCGGGATGTCGTCGACTCTCCATCAATACGAAAGTACAGATGGGCCGGCCATGTGTTCCGCATGACTGGCGACAGATGGGCCGGCCATCTGTTCCGCATGACTGGCGACAGATGGGCCGGCCATGTGTTCCGCATGACTGGCGACAGATGGGCGGGCCATGTCGTTCCGCATGACTGGCGACAGATGGGCCGGCCATGTGTTCTGCATGACTGGCGACAGATGAGCCGGCCATGTGTTCCGCATGACTGGCGACAGATGGGCCGGCCATGTGTTCTGCATGACTGGCGACAGATGAGCCGGCCATGTGTTCCGCATGACTGGCGACAGATGGTCCGGCCATGTGTTCCGCATGACTGGCGACAGATGGGCCGGCCATGTGTTCCGCATGACTGGCCACAGATGGGCCGGCCATGTGTTCCGAATGACTGGCGACAGATGGTCCGACCATGTGGTCCTAATGACTGGTGATATGTGGACGAGCAGGGTGCCTTTACGGTGGTCATACAACTACAATCACCAGCGTGGAGGCCCACCAACGAGATGTAGAGATGCATAGCGTCACGCGATCATGGTACACTAGGGAGAAGGACAAACCCGGATTCAATTAGCTTTTGGCTACCTGACATTAGGCAACCTTGCTTGATTGAATACCAGGATTCAAGTATACCAGTATTCAAGTATTACTGACTTATTTCCCCATCATCAGCTTGTGCCGTTAACAGGCGTGTGAAGCTTACGTCGCCTTACTTATGTCAAATCTACTGCGTCGGTTGAAGTAAGCTAATGTTTTTGTAATATTTATTTTATTTCATCAATGAATTTGCAATGCGGCCTTCCTCGTGACCTGTAGCTAGTTTGTGTATATGGTGTAAGCACGACGTGGCAGTTGTTGAGATTATCTTCTTACCAGATCACAGAACCATCATGTTTTCTGTATTAAAATATATTCTGCACATGCGTTAGTTGTAACCATATTTCTAAAGCCATCGTTTCTCGTGCTAAAAATGTTTCTCATTCTATCAAAAAGTCAAGATCCCGTCACGCCATGTTGCGCATAGGAAATATGGTGTTAGGCCAATATTATTTTGTAACCCACGGCACTTAGTGGAAGATGTGGTTAGCATCACGACGGCCGCCTTTACTTCCCGTACTGAACCAGCACCCATTTTAGGCTGGGTCGACCCGACCCGAAACCCAATGCGGTCTTAAAAACCAGTCCTGCCTCAACTTGGGAAATGAACCCAGATGCGAAGCGGATCCATTGTGACATCAATTACTTTTCTCAAAACCTTTAGCACGCTACACACAATTTTTGACAATTTTCCGCAATAATATATTTTGCTATGGTAGTTGACTTTCAAAAATGTTTACTGTTCTGTTTGTTGGTCAATAAATATTATTGTCTTGTATGTAGAGACATAAATGAATAAATAATGTGTTGTTGTTATTGTTTTTGTTGTGTGTTTGTTAGTTTCTAAGATACAGGAAGTTGAGTATGAAAATATTTTGAGAAAAAAAACATTTGGACTTTCCCGGCTAGACCTAGTGGCTCCTATAGAAACCACAACAAAGTATCGATACTGTGTTTATAGTATCAGCACAACTGTTAGTTTTTAATTCAAACGTAGTTATTACATCTAAACAAATAAAATGAAGATCCTTTCCAACAACCTACTTCACCTTTCCCCAATAAGTCGGGCAGCTCCAATCGGTGAAATAAGAAAATAAATCGTTCAAAATCCATTTGTAATTTAACATACAATACTTTTACCGGCAAAAAGCCTGTGTAGATGGACGTGGCGTATCCAGCAGTAAAAAATGGCTATTAGTACGGTCTCCGTGCTTAATGAAAAAACATTTTTGTAAAAAAATTTAAAGTGAGTCAAGTTTGGTTGTGTCAGATATCTTTGGAGTGCTTAAGGTTTTAAACATTTCATTTCACAAGTTGTAATTTTACTTTCTTGTGCCTTCGTTAAGACCTTCGCTGGTGCATTTATTCTCCTTCTTGTGTCCTACTGCCCTTGCGTCGTAGAGGGACTGGAGGCGTAGATTTCTTGTTATTGTCAAGTGGGAACCTTGTGATGTCGTTAGGTGTACTTTCTTGTGGGTGTCAGAGACATTCTCGATCCATCGCCGTCGAGGTTTGCGTCTTGCTCGCAGACCAGAGACCTCCATATGATTTGATCTTGATGCAGGCTGGTCATAATGCATCGTGACTAAATGACCAAAACCGCTTGATTTGTTGGGAGTCGATGTAGGTAGGTACTAACTGGGTGTGTCCCCACTATTGTCCTAAGTGTGGTGTTGCTGATTCGGTCACGTATTGTCTTTCTGACTGCATTTCTGAAACAGTGCTTCTCACAGATCTGGATCCTACTCCTATATGTTTCTAGTAAGGACTAAGAATGACATTGGTAACACAATGTAGGAATAAACAGTGTATTTATCAGCCTCCTCTTAGTTGAAAGAAGCACTCTAGGGTGTTTTAAAATCATAACAATTTGATAGTGGACACTGGGTGCCTTCTGAATTCTATGTGCAATCTCCCTGTCCACTCTGCCGTCATCAGTGAACATACTACCTAGGTATTTTGAACTCCTGTACTTGCTTGATACCGATATCACTGATGTAGAAATTTCTCTGCACTTGTTCACGTGAAATCAACGTACTCTCAGTCTTGCCTTTGTTGATTGTCGTGTCTTATTCGTTACAAGCAAAATGGAGATAGTTCAGGTGGTGTAGGTATTTTCCAATTTAGTAAAAGATGACCTGATCATTAAAAAAAAAAAACAATTCATTGAGGGTTAGCCAACTGTGTAAATGTATTAATGTAGTACATCGTTGGTATACATATACTGTTTATCAGCTGTTGCTTTGTTATCAAACATGTCCTGATGTTTAAGTAGAAATGACAGTTGACAAATCACATCAAACATTTTCGAACATTTAGATTCCATTTGCTCTCAAGTCTTCCATCTTCTGTAAAAATACTTTCCATGTATTTGAACTCTTTGGTCTGATTATGTGTGATCTTGTTTACGTACATCGTAACTGAACCATAAACTGCATACGTAGTTTCCATCTCTGTTGTGCTGTCTTTGACAGACCGTGTCAAGTGCAAGCATAATATTTTGCATTCTACCTTTTTCGCCTGTGGTAGTCTGCAAAGTGTAGTTTGTGTAATGAGTCGAGTTCTTCGCTTCTTATGCTGAATTGCACTTCTGGTGTTGCAATTTGTTTGGCGTCTGCTGTTATTCTATCCATGCAAATGTTGAACATCAATGGTGAAAGCACACATCCTTGGTGTACTCCTGCAGTTATTTCAAAAACACATGCGACACGATCAGGTCCTCTCATTGGTTCGACTCCAGGCCCGTTGACGTGAATTCGTGCAGACCGTGGTCCATTAACTTGACTACATGCCGACCGTGGTCATTTCACTGGATTCATTAACTGTTTTCCATACGGGCTTTGTCATTCAACATGACTCTATACGGGCCTTGTCCTTCAACATGACTCTATACGGGCCTTGTCCTTCAACATGACTCTATACGGGCTTTGTCATTCAGCATTACTCTATACGCCATTTGCCATTCAACATGACTCCATACACTCCTTGTCATTCAACATGACTCCATACGCCGTTTGTCCGTCAACATGACTCCATTCGCCCTTTTTCCGTCAACTTTACTCCATATGCCCTTTGTCAGTCAACATGACTCCATACGCCCTTTGTCCGTCAACATGACTCCATATGCCCTTTGTCCGTCAACATGACTCCATACGCCCTTTGTCCGTCAACATGACTCCATACGCTTTTTGTCCGTCAATATGGCTCGATACGCCTTTTGTCCGTCAACATGACTCCATACTGCACTTGATCCATGAAATTGACCTCACGAAGGCTTAGATCATTTAACGTACCGACATACAGCTCTTGGTCCACTGACTTGACGGTATGTATTCCTCAAATTACTAACATTACTTCAAACTGCGCTTGTCCGTTAACTTCACTTCCCAGAAACTTTTTCATTAACCTCACTTCATGTGATCCTTGACACATTAACTTGGCTAAATACGATCCTTGGCCCATTAACTTGGCTAAATACGATTCTTGGCCCATTAACTTGGCTATATATGATTCTTGAACAATTAACTTGTCTATATACGACCAACTTTAGTCCATTAACTTGCCTATTTACGACCCTTAGTCCATTAAATTGTCTATTTGCGACCCTTAGTCCGTTAAATTGTCTATTTACGACCCTTAGCCCATTAACGTGGTTTATGTACATGTTATAGTAATTTATAGTTTATACAAACTTTGGTCCGTTATCTTGGCTGAAAATATTTATGTATATGAAATTGATTCTATACGGCTCTTGGCCACTTAACTTTATTGTATATTTTCCTTAGTATAATAATATGAATTTTTAAACGTGCCTTTTCCCCAATAACTTGACGTAATGCACTTAGTATATTAACTTTAACTTGATCTAATGACTATGGTAACAGCACGCAAGCTTATATGGTATGGGCATGTACCAAAATCGTCTCGTTTGACCAAGACGATCCTGCAAGGTAATTTGCCTGAGAAGAGTAAAAGAGGGAGGCAGAAAAAGAAAAGAAATGGGAGGACGGCATCGGAGAGTGGACGAGAAGGTATATGGCGAGAACAAATATCCTGGCTCAAAACTGAGTGGAGTGGTGGTGGGGGGGGGGGGGACGTCCAAAAATCTGCAGTATGGGTGCTCCAGTGACCTTTCAGGTTACGGCACTCATAATGATGATGATGATGATGATGATGATGATGGTGAGGATGATGATGATGATGACGATGATGATGATGATGATGATGAAAGCATACAGTATATTAACTTAACTTTCGTATGGTCTGTGGCCCATAAATTTGACTTTATTCGGCCCTTGGCCCATTAACTTGACTTAATCCATTCCTTAAGCTATTAACTTTACATGTTAATTAGTACATATGTCAAGGAGCAGCGAATGTCCATGTAACAACTTACGGTGGAGGCCGATGGAGTGTTATGCAGCCGAACGGAACTAGTGAAACCATCGTCCGTGATCAGTACTGTCCCGTTGATCAGGAAAGAACTGGCCAATGACAACCCCAGATCCATCAGTCCAGACCCCTACAGCGGTAGCATGACTGCGCGGGGGTGACTTCGGGGGGCATGTACATTTCAATCGTTCTCTGGTCACTTTGTGACGAAACTACATGACTGGAATGTAACACTGGTTGTCTACAGACTCTGCATAGTTTTCTTGTGGTTTTCTGTGGTCGAGATGTCAGGCACTCGCATTCCAAAGAAACGGTGGGCGATCGAATCCCGCAAGTTTTAAAGTGACCCCTGATCTCACGGGATGTGGGATCAGAGTACATGTAACCTGTGCTGCCTCCAGTCGTCTTGACTTATGTCTTGCCACTGGTCCAAGGTAGCCCGGGACCAGAGAGTGAGGTCGACGACAATCGCAGTTTCTTGCACACTATAATCCAAATACAGCACAATTTACATCAAGACAAAACCGTCTGTTGATGTCACCATCATCGCTTGCGATAGACAACTAACTATCTACCTAACTTTATATGGCTCATAAACTTGACTTTATTTGGCTCATAAACTTGACTTTATATGGCTCATAAACTTGACTTTATATGGCTCATAAACTTGACTTTAAATGGCCTTTGGACCATTAACTTGACAGTGGCCCTCAGCCTGGCTTGAGTTTGAGACCCTAATGCAAGTCGTATCTGTGCAACACCTGACGCTCAGACTGAATCAGACTGCCAACGGAAACGGTCTAGACAGGCACGGCTAGAATGCACAGAACTGACAGTTACTCAACCATGTATACGTCATAGGCTCTCTCTCAGTTTCCTCCGTGTCAGGGATTCTGAAACTTTTGACGATAAACGCGGAGACCATGTCTACACGACGTGCACGTAAAAGAATCATTCACCGTTGAAAAGTGATTGCAGTAGCATGTTAGCTATTGTTCGGATAAAACTCTAAAAAGTAATGAAAGTCCTACCCAATACGCAATCTAAATTCTCCCAGGTATAGTCAGCCTCAGGAAGTAGTCATTGCAACATAAAGACGGATAACATTCGGCTACCTTGCATCAGATGCCTGTTTGAATATCTGGATTCTAAGTATTCCAATACAGAAGACAGAGCTGGACATAATTCAAGGTGCGCCATGGGCATGGTCTGATGTCCGTCCATAAAGTGTTATGAAAACCTATCTCTGTTCAGCCGTGTGGATAATCCTTTCATTTTGCTGTGTCCACTAAAATGGGTGACTTCCGCGATGATAAGGATTATAGTGAGATAGTTTGCGCAATTTGTCAACCTTACTCTCTCGTCCTGAGCTACCATTGGCCAGTGGCAAGACATCAAGACGACTGGAGATAGCACAGGGTGCAGATTTTTTCTCAGTGCTTACTCCCGAAGCTTTCCCGTAAATAGGTATCCCGCAAGGCAGCGGCGGTATGACATCAAATAGTTCGGGGACTTAGTGGTCTCGAGGTAAGACGTCGGCCTCGGGTGCTGGTGGTTGGGAGTTCAAATCACGATGGAGACCGACATTTTTTGGTATTTCCCCGGATCCCTCAATAGTAGAGACCTGCGTTCAGTATCACACACGTTAAAAATTCCTAGGAATTTAGAAATCGAAAATTGTAAGCCTTAACGATGGGATCCTAGACAGTGCTACTGAGTTCGTGCATTGTGCTGAGATTCTCTAAAAATAGAGAGAGGACATGTGTTAAACAGTGTGCAATGACGTTGATTCTTCGACTAAAACTAAGTTTGGGAAAGTTATTCTTTCTTAGTCATTCTCTCAAGCGAATGTTCAATAATTTTCTAAGGCGTTTATTTTCAAATGGATCCAGCCTATTTTCAAGAATCTAAGTCATTTTCCAGCTTCTATATACATAAGTTAATTATGTTGAATTTAAACCGCCCGAATTTAACGTGTTTGCTTAGCGTTAGCAATCTCCAGGTTTTTGTTCATTGGTTAAAAAAGCCAAAAAAAGCCAAGAGTGTTAATTATCCATATGTTCTTTATGTATATGCATGTATATTGTAGACGTTTGGAACACATGGTAAATAATTATGCTTGACTATTCCAAAAAAGACACATGGTACGACAAGATGAAAACCAGATAACGGAAGAAAGGTTTGAAGAAAGGTTTGAAGCCAGGTACACCTGGCGATGACCAGTAACGAAAGAAGTCGTAGAAACCGGAGTCTTGTGGGCTGAGATCAAGAAGACGCTGCAAAATAGGAGTCGGTGTAAAGCAACATTTAGAACCCTCTGCTGCTATGGAGGAAAGGTTCACCGAGCAGTTTGACACGATAAAGGGTTAGTTAGTTGGTTAGTTTTCTTTTCACTTGTGCCGTTAAGCGACGTGGGGATCTTAAGTCGTCTGTTCTGCGTCAAGTGCGTTGCGTCGGTCAATGTGAGCCCGTGTCTGTGTATAATCACTCTAATGTCATCTACCCACCTACCTCGCGACCGTCCCCTTGCCCTGTAACCAGATCTACCAGCGTTGTAAGCCTTCAATGGTAGTTGATGAGGGTGATTTTTCTATTCAACTTATTTTCCACGAAATGTATTCGACACAAGACGTAGTGTCGACTTTACTGGCAATATCGTCGTTTCGCATTCCGTCTTTCCTGGTAACACCGATAGCCTTCCTCACACACTTCATTTCAAACATTGAAATTCTGCTCTCACTCGCCCTGGATAGAGGCCATGTTTAGCACTGGTAGCACAGAGTTGGCATAAATTTCCTGTTTATCAGCTGTTATTTTTTGCTGCCAAACTAATGATCGGGTACCTAATCAGTGGTGACAGCTGAACGTCGCCGCAGATACTTTCTGACATCCATTCTCGATTTCCTTACCGAGCATACCGTCTGCAGATAAAACCCTGCCCAAATATTTGAACTCCTGGGCCTGTTGAAGAGCAATATCCTTTATCTTGAGTGGCCCATGTGCTCTGCTGTATACTATAATCTTCCAGTGCCTTGCAAAGTTTAGTCCTGTCAACCCTCTAAAACTGGGGGGAAGACTAACGTCTGGTCAGGCAAAACATACTGATCAGACATGTTAGTCTGGTTTAGGCAAAACATACTAATCAGACATGTTAGTCTGGGTCAGGCAAAATATAATGATCAGACATGTTAGTCAGGTCAGGCAAAATATAATGATCAGACGACTTAGTCATGTCAGGCAAAATATAATGATCAGACGTCTTAGTCAGGTCAGGCAAAATATAATGATCAGACGTCTTAGTCAGGTCAGGCAAAATATAATGATCAGACGTCTTAGTCAGGTCAGGCAAAATATAATGATCAGACATGTTAGTCAGGGTCAGGCAAAATATACTGATCAGACATGTTAGTCAGGTCAGGCAAAACATACTGGCCAAGATCCTCACCTTGAGTTACTCGCTGTATTCCCTGGAAACGGGCTGTTTTCGTGGCATCCTGGCTAACGAGGTGAGGGATCTACGTGATCTCCGTAGTAGTGAGCGACACGCAGTTGAAGCCAAGCACAGCACAACCGCCTGGATGACTCTGGTCCACCTTCATCAGCACGCTCGGGATGTGAGGAAAGCTACTGCAACCAGCCACTTAACGTCCTTTTCAGATGACACAGAAGCGTAAACCTATTCACTGTAGGCATTCACAAACAACAACCCTATCACACGCTCTTCTTGATCAATGACAGTGTACACTGGTTTAAATCCCAGGTGTTACGAAATTTATTTTTTATAAGAGCTGAAAAAAGACCTAGCCTCCACACTGTTTGGCGACTGCACGGGAATCGGCCTTGCTTCCACTACTCTATAAAAACCCCAGCAGTGGTAATAAACATCACAATGACTGTGTAATAGTTTCAATGGTGATCAGAAGAAATGTGTACAGTTGGTCGTGTCGATATCTTAGAGAGGTGTTCAGTTGGTAGTGTCGATATCTTAGAGAGGTGTTCAGTTCGTCGTGTCGATATCTTAGAGCGTAGAGAGGTGTTCGGTTCGTCGTGTCGATATCTTAGAGAGGAATTCAATTGGTCGTGTCGATATCTTAGAACTTAGAGAGGTGTTCAGTTCGTCGTGTCGATATCTTAGAGAGGTGTTCAGTTGGTCGTGTCGATATCTTAGAGAGGTGTTCAGTTGGTCTTGTCGATATCCTAGAGAGGTGTTCAGTTGGTCGTGTCGATATCTTAGAACTTAGAGAGGTGTTCAGTTGGTCGTGTCGATATCTTAGAGAGGTGTTCAGTTAGTCTTGTCGATATCTTAGAACTTAGAGAGGTGTTCAGTTGGTCGTGTCGATATCTTAGAGAGGTATTCAGTTAGTCTTGTCGATATCCTAGAGAGTTGCTCAGTTGGTCGTGTCGATATTTTAGAGAGGTGTTCAGTTCGTCGTGTCGATATCTTAGAGAGGTGTTCAGTTGGTCGTGTCGAAATCTTAGAAAGGTGTTCAGTTGGTCGTGTCGATATCTTAGAGAGATGTTCAGTTGGTCGTGTCGATATCTTAGAGAGATGTTCAGTTGGTCGTGTCGATATCTTAGAGAGATGTTCAATTGGTCGTGTCAATATCTTAGAGCGGTGTTCAGTTGGTAGTGTCGATATCTTAGAACTTAGAGAGGTGTTCAGTTGGTCGTGTAGATAGATATCTTAGAGCTTAGAGAGGTGTTCAGTTGATAGTGCCGATATCTTAGAGAGGTGTTCAGTTGGTCGTGTCGATATCTTAGGCGTTCAATAGGTCGAGTCGACATCTTAGAGAGGCGTTCAATAGGTCAAGTCGACATCTTAGAGAGGCGTTCAATGGGTCGAATCGACATCTTAGAGAGGCGTTCAATAGGTCGAGTCGACATCTTAGAGAGGCGTTCAATAGGTCGAGTCGACATCTTAGAGAGGCGTTCAATTGGTCGAGTCGACATCTTAGAGAGGCGTTCAATAGGTCGAGTCGACATCTTAGCGAGGCGTTCAATAGGTCGAGTCGACATCTTAGATAGGTGTTCAACAGGTCGAGAATTTTGTATTGGTTTGTGTTTAGCAATTGTAAGTCATCTCAACTTCGCAGTTGACCGGATTACTGATGGTAGATCACAGACTGCCCCGAGTGATCCGCCGGGGTCTTTGTGTATGACAAGAATAGCACCACTACCCACACAGAGCGCATGTCGTAAGAGGCGATTAACTGTGTGACATGGTATAACACCGGCTATGGTTAGTGGTTTGTTAAAAGCAGTTTTCATGGCGCCTAACAGGCATCAGGTCTACTGTGCTCTATTGTTTAACTTTATTAAGATGGACTTGCACATCAGTTAACGACCCTCAGCGGCACGGGTCCCAACTTGACCCGCACGGGGGCACTCGCCCCTGTAGAAGTACAGGTCGACTAAGACTAATCCTCAAGGCGGTGTGCGTTGCACTGTGTTTTTATTTTGCGCCTGTCGTCCCAGTGATTCCTACTTCAGCATGCATTTTATGTAAGGGACTGCTTCCTCCTGCATTTTTTAAGGGTTTGCTTCCCGGTAACGGCCGGTGCTGTGATGGGGATCGAACCCAGCACCTTCGGATTGTGAGCCGTGCCCCTTAACCACTAGGCCACGCCGTCCCCTAGATCCCAGATATAAACAAACATCTATTTCTACGTTATCAGTAGAGAATACTGATTTTTTCTTCACTTTGTTTGTTGGTAAAATTTGTGTTTTCTTGGAATTTAAATATAGATTCTTGGTATCGCTATGGTTTTTTGTTTTTCTTATTGTTGTTGGTATAGTTTATTTCTCTAGCCGCACTTGGGTCTCTGATATGCTGACACAGGTAAAACAATGTTAAACCACGACAAGACTGGCTCAAGGAAAAAGGATGCATTAAGAACAAGAACGGACACATCTAGTTAGACGAGAAAGATATTTCCAAAAGATGGGAGAAAGGTATGGGAGAAAGATATTTAAAAGAGATGGGAGAAAGGTATGAGAGACAGATATTTCAAAGAGACGGGAGAAAGGTATGGGAGAAAGAAATGGGAGAAATATATCGGAGAAAGTTGTTTAAAAGAAATTGGAAAAAGCGATGAGGAAAAAGATATTGCAGAAAGATATTTCAAAGAGATGGGGAAAAGATATTTTAAAGAGATTAGAGAAAGACATTTTAAAGATATAGGAGAAATATATTTTAAGGAGAAATAAGGAGATGGGAGAAATATATTGGTGAAATGTTCGATGACAACTGAAACCAATCACCATTTCATAATGGCAGCCCCAGCATTTTCAGAACAGATGTCGATAATTCGATACAAGATACAAGCAAAAGGAAGCAAACAGATATGGACACAATCAATTTAGACATGTCAGAGGCTTTAGAGAAATGATTCTCATAAATTAGATGTCTCATTCCTCCCTCTCACCTTTGTTCAAAATATCATTTCTCCTTTCCAGCGTGGCGCAGTAGTCCACGAGCTGGCTTCTTATCTGAGTGATCCTGGGTTCATTTCCCAGGTGAGGCGGAAATGTTTGTTTCAGGCCTCAATGGCCCCCGGGTCGACTCAGTCTTAAATGCGTACCGGTTCAGTCCGGGAAGTAAAAGCGGCGAGATAGAGGAGATGGCTACTGGCATCATATAGCCGAACCTTTGAAATGTGAGATCGCTAACACCTCACAACCCTACAGCAGTAATGCTGTGGGTTACTTTACTTCCCAGGATAGTCTTAGTTAGTTAGTTAGTTAGTTAGTTACCCATCACAAGCGATGATGGTGACGGCGTCAGACATATTTATTCAGATGTGACTGCATATGACTGTACAGCCCGATCGTAGCGTGACACACTCTACCACACGTAGGGCACACGTGAACAACGCTTCTCCTCCGCCTCCGTAATAGTTTATTGCTTGGTGATGCGAGTTGTTTTTTAGGGCCGAAACACATTTAATAATAATTTATTATGAATAATTTATTCATTAAATAATTTAATGTGGATGATCATCATTATCTTCTATCCACTTGTGTCGTTAGACGTCGTGGGGAGGTATTGTTTTCTGTCGTCTGCCATCTTTGTCACCGATGTTGTTGTTATTCTGTGTTTCTTCAGTGCATCACTGCCACCATATATCCATGATTTTGGTGGTCTGCCTCTTGCCTTGCAACCCTGATGTCTGGTATTGTAGATACGAGCAGCTGGTAACTTTAGTTGCATTATTGTCAGATGTCCGAACCATTTTATTCTCTGCCTCTCCATGTATTCCATGCACGATGTTGCATCCCTCGTCTGTCTGATTACTTCGTCTCTTGCTCTGTCCAGCGTTGTGACCCCGACAGCCTTTCTCAAACACCTCATTTCGTATACCCCGATTTTTCTTTCTTGTGTCTTGGTGAGAGTCCACGTCTGACACTGGTAGCATAGAGTTGGTATACAACTACTAGTTATCAGATGTTTCTTTGTCTTCATTTGAGTCTGTTTATGTCTTAGTAATGGGGAGAGCTGATAGGAAACCGCATTAGCTTTCTGTGTTCTTGATTCCACCTCTCTATCCAGCCTTCCATCTTGTGTGTACAAGCGGCCCAAGTATTTTAATTCACTGACTCATTCAAGTTCCGTACTTTTTACCTGTATATTTAGTGTTTTCTTTATTCTGCTGATTTTCAATGTCACCGTCTTTGTTGTACTAATTCTCATATTATGACAAATTGAATTTGTATACACATAAGTAGAATGCGTCTGCCAGTAGGACTCATCTGTCTGACACTCCCAGATGGCCAGTACACGCTTTTCGCCCGGAAAACGGGACCACACTGCTCCATAACATCTGGAAGGCACGCTGGCCTCCTACGACCGGAATGCCGGTAGGATGGTTTAGAGGACGGGAGAAACACATCTAGAATCCTCCCTGAACATCACTTTCAATTGGATATTTCTCAGATAACTATCCCCAACGATTAACATTCTCCCATTGACAGTCTGTAACGCCCACCATCTGGCATGCTTCAATGCGCGGGCTAGTCATCCAACTCCACATTTATTATCTCAACATTTCTTTTCGCGGGAAAAGGTGCAATAAACATGAACACCAATTTATAAAAACACACAAGTTTCGACGGAGCATCGGAACAAGAGAAGCAATATTTTATATAAAGACACCAGTAGGAAAATACGTATAACTTAACTTAACTTAACGTCTTTATACTGGTTTAGAAGACCCTGCAGAGTCTGTATACAACCAGTTACATTTACATCACCTTGCTCTAAAAGCTATGCGCATCCAGTTTATTCTTAAATGCATTAACTGTCCCTGCCTCTACTACCTCCCCTGGCAATGCATTCCAAGAAGACACCACTCTCTGACTAAAAAAATATTTCCTAATATCTAACCTGGACCTCTCTTTAGTCAGCTTGTAGCTATGCTCTCGTGTTATTATAAGTGGCTGTATTTAAAAAAAACAACTTGTTATAGTCTAATTTATCCATTCATCTGATCATCTTATAAACCTGTATTAAGTCACCACGAATTCTTCTCTCTTCGAGACACTGTAGGCCAGTTTTTCAGAGTCGTTCCTCATAACTGTAATTCTGGAATCCCACTATCATCTTTGTCGCTCTTTTTTGTATTCTTTCTAGCATGTTTATGTCCCCTCTATGATAAGGACTCCACACCTGTACACAGTATCTAGGTCTAACTAAAGCTTTATACAGTTTGACGATCACTTCCTTGCTCCTATGTTTAATATTTCTTTTTATCATACCTAACATTGCATTTGCCTTTTTCACTGCTACCATAACTTGCTCACTCACCTTTCCTGTATGATCCCTTTCCTTATCTATCTTTCTAATATTGTTTTCTCCCATTCTGTAATTATGTTCCATATTGGATCTACCCATGTGGATGACTGTACATTTATCTACATTAAACTCCATTTGCCAGCTTACAGACTATTCTCGAATTTGATCTAAATCCGACATCAATATATCCACTTCCGCTTTAGATGAGACACTACTGCATAGTTTTGTGTCATCAGCAAATTTTGCAATCATGGATCCCATATCAATGTCCAAATCATTTATATATATCAAGAACAAAATTGGTCCTAAAACCGAGCCCTGTGGCACACCACTTTTCACTTCACACCACTCAGAGTACTCCTTATTTATGCCCACCCTCTGCCTTCTTCCCGTTAACCAATTTTCAATCCATTTGGCAACTTCCCCACCTATTCCATGTGATTTTAACTTTATCAAAGGTCTTTGCAAAGTCTAGATAAATAACATCCACTGGCTCCCCTTTATCTATGATTTTAGTAACCTCCTCTATGAATTCTAATAGATTTGTTAAGCATGATCTCCCTCTAGTAAACCCATGCTGACTATTTCTAATTAGATTAAATTTGTCTAAATGCATTACAATGTTTTCTTTGATTATTGACTCTAACAATTTACAGACTATGCTCGTTAAACTCACCGGTCTATAATTTGCTGGATCTGATTTTTTGCCTTTTTTTTTGAATAAGGGGATCACTCCTGCATCTTTCCAATCCCGTGGAACAATCCCTTTTGTAAGTGATTGAGAACATAATATAGCCAATGGTTTTGCTAGTTGGTCTCTAATTTCATACAGCAATTTTGGATGAATACCATCTTGACCTGGACATTTATTCACTTTCAACCCCTCCAATTTTTTTAAAACCATTTCCTCTGTAATACAGATTGATCTTAATCCCGCTGTATCCATGTCTCTTTGAAAAATATCTATAGGCTCTGGGATCTTCGGAGCAGTCCTCTTTTGTGTAGACTGTGCCAAAGTACTGATTGAGCATATTAGCTGCCTCCCTTTCTCACTTATTATTTTCCCTGTAATGTCTATGAGAGGGCCTACTTTATCTTTCGTTCTTTGTTTATTCCTAACATAAGAGAAGAAGCTTTTACTGTCAGTCTTGATCCTCTGAGCTAGTTTTTTTTTCAGTCTATTTTTGCTGTTTTATTCGCTTTCTGAGATATGTTCTGCTTGTCCAAATATTTTACATATGTTTCTTTTGATTTACCTGCCTCTATATATTTTTTCCATGCTTTATTTTTTGCTCTTCTACATTTCACTACAAATCTAGTTATCCACTTTTTACGCTTGGGGTTTACCTCCCTACATGGAACACATTCCTCTTTTAGCGTTTCTAGAACTGTTTTAAAACTCTCCCACTCCTGTTCAACATCTGTTCCTACGACAATATCTTTCCAGATTATGTGGTTCGCTGCCTCTTTCATCCTCTTAACATCTGCCTTAGAGTAGTCGTATGTTCGCGTGTTTATGTTTACTTCTTTCCCTGCAATAAGATCCCAACGGATGATTTGATGGTCACTTGAGCCAAACAGTTCCCCAACGGTAGCGTTTTCAATCATATTTACCTCTGTAGTAAAAACTAGGTCGAGTATTTTTTGCCTCTGGTGGCTGCTTCTACACGTTGAATTAAAAAATTGTCAGTTATGCACTTAACAAAAGGTTTTGACTCTACAAGCGCTTCTGCCATATCCCATTTTATTTCTGGAAAGTTGAAATCTCCCATTAATAATAATTTCCCTTCACTTGCCTTTGCTATGCTACTAATCAGCTCTTCATCTTCCTCTTTTTGACTTGATGGACATCTATAGCACACTCCAATCACTGTTTTTTCACCCCCACTTTATATTTCTCGCAATACACTTTCATTTTTGTTACCACATGATAAATAATCGTACAACAAAGCGCATTTCTATCTGCTGTATAAACTACATGGGGGTCGCTGGAGTCAGGAGGTTAAGGCACTCGCCTTTCACAGTGATGAACGGAAACAGTGGCTGATCGAATCCCGTAAGTTTCAGGCCACTCCTGGTCTCATGAGAGATAAGTCCAGAGTACCAGCATCCCGAGTTACCTCCAGTCGTCTCGACCAATAGTCTTGCCACTGATCCAAGGTAACTCGGGATAAGAGTGAAATGGATGACCAACGCATAATCTTACGCTGTATAATCCAAATACAGTGCACATCATATTATCAAGACAAAACCGTCTGATCGTGCTCGCGATGGGCAATAATATGGACCACAGAAAGGTAAGTCAAGCATAATCATATAGCAAGTCCTTTGAAGAACGTCGCTCCCATCACATCATGTCTGAAAGAAACTCGATCTATTGCCAAACCTCCAGAGTCATATCCAAGCTTGCTTGGCATATTGGTACCATCTCCTTCTTGGTCTGCCCCTGCCTCCCTTGCCAAGCACCAGGCTTCCATTAACGTTCTCTCAAGATTGTTGCATCTTTTGATGTGGCCAAAATATTTTAATTTTCTGTTCATGATGTATTTTATGAACCAATTCTATTCTATTCCAAACTCTTGTCGAATTTCTGCATTTAATGTGTTTTTTTTTTGGTGTTTTATTTGTCTGTGGTATTTTGGGAATCTTTCTGTAAAATATTGGCTCAAATGACTTGATTTTCTTCGTTGATGTTTGGGCAGCAATCCCTGTTCCGCGGTAGCATGCTGTCGTGTGAAAAGCACATGTTCTCAAAATTATCATTTGTGTTGTTTTGCTGATATTCTGTCATATTCAAGCACAAGATACTCATTCCTGGTCTGGACATTATATGTATCAGTATCATATACTGGAAGCGAACCGGCACTGTCAGCTCTGGGAGCAAACCGGAACTGTCAGCTCTGGCAGCAAACCGGCACTGTCAGATCTGGTAGCAAACCGGCACTGTCAGCTCTGGTAGCAAACCGGCACTGTAAGATCTGGGAGCAAACCGGCACTGTCAGATCTGGTTGCAAACCGGCACTGTCAGATCTGGTAGCAAACCGGCACTGTCAGATCTGGTAGCAAACCGGCACTGTAAGATCTGGGAGCAAACCGGCACTGTCAGATCTGGTTGCAAACCGGCACTGTCAGATCTGGTAGCAAACCGGCACTGTCAGATCTGGTAGCAAACCGGCACTGTCAGCTCTGGTACCAAACCGGCACTGTCAGATCTGGTAGCAAACCGGCACTGTAAGATCTGGGAGCAAACCGGCACTGTAATATCTGGGAGCAAACCGGCACAGTAAGATCTGGGGCCAAACCGGCACTGTAAGATCTAGGAGCAAACCTACACTGTAAGATCTCGGGGCAAACCGCACTGTCAGATCTGGGAGCAAACCGCCACAGTAAGATCTGGGAGCAAACCGGCACTGTAAGATCTGGGAGCAAACCGGCACTGTAAGATCTCGGGGCAAACAGGCACAGTAAGATCTGGGAGCAAACCGGCACTGTACGATCTGGGAGCAAACCGGCACTGTAAGATCTGGAAGCAAACCGGCACTGTAAGATCTCGGGGCAAACCGGCACAGTAAGATCTGGGGGCAAACCGGCACTGTAAGATCTATGAGCAAACCTACACTGTAAGATCTCGGGGCAAACCGCACTGTCATATCTGGGAGCAAACCGGCACTGTAAGATCTGGGAGCAAACCGGCACTGTAAGATCTGG
Organism: Ariolimax columbianus; assembly: GCA_036924085.1. NCBI lineage: Eukaryota > Metazoa > Mollusca > Gastropoda > Stylommatophora > Arionidae > Ariolimax > Ariolimax columbianus. Next base: position 64,483,084 of record JAVGWX010000016.1, on the reverse strand, counting down.
GAGCAAACCGGCACTGTGAGATCTCGGGGCAAACAGGCACAGTAAGATCTGGTAGCAAACCGGCACTGTAATATCTGGAAGCAAACCGGCACTGTAAGATCTGGGAGCAAACCGGCACTGTAAGATCTCGGGGCAAACCGGCACAGTAAGATCTGGGAGCAGCCCGGCACAGTAAGATCTTGGAGCAACCCGGCACAGTAAGATCTGGGAGCAAACCGGCACTGTAAGATCTAGGAGCAAACCTACACTGTAAGATCTCGGGGCAAACCACACTGTCAGATCTGGGAGCAAACCTGCACAGTAAGATCTGGGAGCAAACCGGCACTGTAAGATCTGGGAGCAAACCGGCACTGTAAGATCTCGGGGCAAACAGGCACAGTAAGATCTGGGAGCAAACCGGCACTGTAAGATCTGGGAGCAAACCGGCACTGTAAGATCTGGAAGCAAACCGGCACTGTAAGATCTCGGGGCAAACCGGCACAGTAAGATCTGGGGGCAAACCGGCACTGTAAGATCTAGGAGCAAACCTACACTGTAAGATCTCGGGGCAAACCGCACTGTCATATCTGGGAGCAAACCGGCACAGTAAGATCTGGGAGCAAACCGGCACTGTAAGATCTGGGAGCAAACCGGCACTGTGAGATCTCGGGGCAAACAGGCACAGTAAGATCTGGGAGCAAACCGGCACTGTAAGATCTGGAAGCAAACCGGCACTTAAGATCTGGGAGCAAACCGGCACTGTAAGATCTCGGGGCAAACCGGCACAGTAAGATCTGGGAGCAACCCGGCACAGTAAGATCTGGGAGCAACCCGGCACAGTAAGATCTGGGAGCAAACCGGCACTGTAAGATCTGGGAGCAAACCGGCACTCCAAGATCTGGTAGCGTTTACACATCATGTATAGAAGTCAAAGAAGTAGTACACCACGGAAGTGTGCTGTTTTCTTGTCTGTGTAACACGCACACAGAATGTGTTCCTCAAACATATGCAGGATATGCCAGTACTCATTATCTGTGAGTTTCAATAAATAATGTTAGATATGCGAATGATACAGTACTGTTGGCTGAATGCGGCCAAGACCTACAGGAAACGATGAATTCGAGTAAATAACAAGTCGGGTGTATGTATAGAAGATGAACATGGGTAAACGAAAACTATGATAATTAGCAAAGTAGACTGATAAGAATAGACAAGCAAACACTTGAACAGGTCAAGAGCTTCTTCTGAAGTGGACATATATTTACGGAGGATGGACGACGCGAAATGGGAATCTTAGAGTACATTAGGATGGTTGTTTCGTATGCCCATAATGAGTAGGTTTACTCTTTTGTGCGCTCTGAAAAGGACGCTAAGGGCCGGGTTGCTGTAGCTTTTCTTACATCTAGAGCTGGTGAAGGTGGACCGGGGTCCTCCAGGCGGTTGTACTATGCTTGGCTTCATCTGCGTGTCGCTCACTACTACGGGGATCACGTCGATCCCTCACTTTGTTAGCCAGGCAGCAATGAAAACAACCCTTTTCCAAGAAGGGCTACCAGGAAGCCAATGTGAGGACCTTAAACAGTATGTCTGATCAGTATATTTTGCCTGACCATACGTTAGTCTTCCGTCCCTTAGGATGGTTAAATCTGTCTTCACAAACATGAGTTATATTTTTATATTTGTAAACATCAAGACTCTTCTCGAATTGTTAGATAAAAGTACGTTGTGTTTTGAGAAGAATGTGTAGCCAGCCATGGCGATCACGAATGTGACTCGTAAGACCAATCCGAGCACAGAAGCGTCTTTCACAGTATGTGCAAGGAAAATAAGCACTGTTTGCAGCATATCACGGTGTGGTGTGTCTTCTCATACGCTGAGTCCTTAGCCTGTCGGCAATCATATCTCCTGTATCTGTAAAGTAACCCATAGCATTATTGCCCAAGGGGTGTGAGGTGTTAGCGATCTCACATTTCAAAGACGGCAATATGAGTGCGGTAGCCATCTCCTCTCCTCGCCGCTTTTACTTCCTGGAGTGAACCGGTACTCATTTAAGGCTGGGTCGACTCGGGAGCCGTTACAGTCTGAAAAATAGTCCGCATCATTCATATTTCGCTTGCATACATACATGTACCGAGGTAGTGGCCGGTCCCCAGAACTTTTCCCCAACTGTAATTTTCCATAGAAAAGATCTTTTGGTATTTTGCCGTCATCCCTCCTCTGAGTGTGTCCCACCCATCGGAGTCTTCGTAGACTAAGCATGGAACAGACCATACCAGTGCATGCTCTCTCCAACTCCTCTGCGTTGGTGTCTTGTTCCGCCACACAACCCCCTACGATTCTGCCCAGGTACCTCACATGAAAGCTGTTTAACCACCTCTCCTGGAGCATGTAGGTAGACCATGCTTCACTGTCATAAATAAGGGTGCTGAGGCCACAGGCCTGGTAAACAAGTTGTTGTTTTAACAGTGAGCTTTCAAACAATCACGAACTACAAATAAGTGTGATCAGGTGTTTACGTATCGGATATACTGTATGGCGTAAAAACATTGACAAACACAAACTATGAGGGATAGAGAGTTGATGACTTTGAAATGCTGATATATATATATATATATATATATATATATATAGGAGAATAGGATGTATCTCGCGGAATGATAAGAAGAAAAGAAGTCTTGGAGAAAGTAGAGGAAAAACGAGAATTGATAACAAAATCAGTGTTCGACAGTTCGGATATTTTGGTCCCATCAGAAAACATAATACCTTGCTAAGAACAATCTATCTATCTTCAGTCCACTTATGTCGTTAAACAAGGTGGGGAGATGTGACCTCCTTTGTTCCATATTTTTTTTGGCAGGTGAAAATCGACTGACTTCAGAAATGAGGTACCTAAGAAAGGCGGTTCAGGTGACGAAAAGGGACAAGATCCGTAAGCAGACAATCGGTAGCAATCTGGAAGTTCAACCCCTGCAGACACGAGTGGAGCAATCCCAGTTACAGTGGTTTGGCCATCTCTGTAGAATGGAAGAAGATCGGATACCAAAAAGGTCATTTTTTTGCGACATATTCTCTGTGGGGCGAGAATCCCTAAAATAATAGGAGTAGATTTTTTACTTGAATTTTGCTCGAGCAGCGGTCGAAAGCCCTTCTCTTTCCAATTTCCAACTGCTAAGGTATATTTAACCTGCGCGCCACTGCACACGGGTGTCTGATCTCACTACTCAGAGATCAGGGACAATATTTACCGGATGATCCACGTGACAAAATATAGGTGCCTCCACCGGGATTTGAACCCGCGAACTCCAGCACCCGAGGCGAACACCTTGCCTCGAGACTACTGGGTCCCCGCAAAAAACAATACCAGAATGAAATGTGGAGGGCATACGTGTCAGAGGTAAGCATGGATATACGTTGAGAGGTCCTAGCAGAGTGCGTCAACGCGACTGTTTACATCATGGTCAGCGAATAAGAGTTGACTAAGAACCTGTTTCACCTCCAAGCAACGGTCTTGGAAACAGGCTGCACTAGTGTAGTCTGGCTAACAGAACAGAGATAGCCGTGGAAAGGCTGACCCTGCATTCTTATGCGTTCGTTCTCAATCTCCCGCTTCCAAGCCCTAAACAGGACTTTGCAAGTAGCAGGATGTAGTCCGGAGAACGGAATGGGTTGTGTCGCTAGTTTACATCTTGACTGTGATATTTACACCTTTCTATCCGACACACACGTCTTCGGCAGGACCAGGTATCCAAAATAGCCAACTGAAATAGGATGTGTCGGACCGAAATCGCAAATATCGCTTTTTCGATGTAAAATACGACACAACGTGCTGAACGAACGCCGAAAATGAAGAAGAACTGTAATGATTTCCAAGTTATTTAGCTCTGAGTTCTCTAAGGTAGAAGACTTCCCAACGTATGGATTTGATCAGCAGGCCATTCACTTAAACCAACAACACGTTGAATGTGGAACAGCCGTCCATGTTTGACAGAAATCTATAGAAGCCATACCACCATATATCTTCCTCACGTCCTGTTTTTGCTCCTTATGAAGCATAGGGCCACAATCAGATCAGCTGACCCATTTCAGGAAGCCTGCGTCGCAGTACTTTGTGGACTTTTGCTTATGTTGTGTCTGTAGCCGTGTGTTCTACGTGATGACGTTGCTAGTCCTATGTAAAGGGTCAAACATGCAGCACAGTGTATGAGCTGATAGCAGTCAGCGACTGATGGCAGGCAGCTTGCGAAACCTGATTCCGCCTCCAAACGGCGGCCCTGGAAACAGGCTGGACTAGTACAGTCTGGCTCAGATAATATGGATTGTAGTGGGAAGACCAGCCTTGTCTCAAACATGAAACCGGATGCGTCGGATCGAAAGTTGCAGATATCGCAGACTCGTTGCACACTACGACACAACGTCCTTTTGAAGACGAACGTCGAAGAAGAAGAAATCACTTGTATATCCCCCGTTAGTCGTCTTGTACGTCTGTCCAGGTGTCACAAGGCAAGGTTTAAGGTCGTAAACATATTGGGAAGCAAATCCATTAAAAACATTCGTACTCAAGTCGGAAGCACTGATCGTAATGCGCAATACATAGTACAACAAACCAAACTTCCATGTGTTTTGATTCATGAACCAGCAAAGTCGTACCCCTATTGGTAGTAAACCTGTCTTCTTCTTCTTTTCTTCTTTTGCTTATTCTTTTTCGCGCTCGTACTTCTTCTACTTCTTCTTCATCGATCAACTGATGCTATACTTCTAGTCCGGTAAGGTTCACGAAGGAGACTGTGCGTTTCAGGTTTTCGCCGGTCCCCCACAGCTTTTCGAGCATGGCCGCTGCCCCAGGACAGACTGCTTCTCCTTGGTCTGCATAGGTAGGTCAGTACTACAGAATCTATTCTGGCGTTTGCTTGGGTGCTTTACAATCTCACGTGGCATTTTCTCTGAGACCAATTCTGTGAAGGTGGGTCTACAATGTCCCGTTTTGAGTCTGAAGTTCTATGTCTGCCCATCTCTGCCAAGTTTATCTATGCTGTCATTTTCTGGCTTGTATTCTTTGTGGCGCTCGTACTAAAAAGAATGATGTGATGTTGCCTCGTCATACAGCAAGGCTACGATATCTGCGCCTTTAGAATCGGTTTCTGCACGACATTTTTGAATCGGGTTTGCCTTCTCTCTTCGATCCCAATTCTTTCAGCCAGGATGCATGGATGTAGCCTCTATCCAGTGCCATCATTTGAAAGTTGAATAAGGTCTTAGTAGGCTATGTTCGCTGCCAGCTCATTTACAGTCGCGACCGGGGCGACATTGCCTATTTTTGTCCCTATTTTTTGTTCATAGTCCATAACTTAACTTAACTTAACGTCGTTATACTGGTTTAGAAGGGTCTACATAGTGTGTATACAACAAGTTTCTTTTACATTCACTTGATAACCTATGCGCATCCAATCTATTCTTGAAAGCCTTAATTGACCATGTCTCCACTATTTCCTGTGGGATGACATTCCAAGCATCCACCCCTCTCTGACTAAATAATAACGTTGGCCAGCAGTTAACATTTGACCCTATTTGCTGAAGTAAAATCTACTACGAGGTGTGTTCAAATATAACCGAACATAACTGCACCAAGTGAACATACGTACGAGGCGTATGATGATGTCACATTCTGATGTAAACAGCATATACCAACCGTCAAGTTTGCAAAATTGCATTATCCTCCGACTCTTTCCTCACCAGACCGTTGAAAACATGGCGGGTGTGATACGTATTCCGTTGATCAGCGAGGGTGATTCAGTTTCTAACAGCTGAAGGATGTCGACCAGATGACATTCATCGCAGAATGCAGGCAGTGTATGGTGACAAAAGTGTGGCGAATGTAAGCTCCGGCGACGGTCCACCCAAATTGCTGCATAAATTTGGGCGATGGCCTTTTCTGAGGCAACAATATGCATCTGACGTGGTCTCGGAAAATCTTTCGTTAACTCACGTTCTTCTTTGAAAATCGTTGTCCAGTTCTTAACTGTTATATTCGACACACTTTTGTCACCATACACTGCCTGCATTCTGCAATGAATGTCAACTGGTCGACATCCTTCAGCTGTTAGAAACTGAATCACCGCTCGCTGATCAACTTTGAACGGAATATCACACCCGCCATGTTTTCAACGGTCTGCTGAAGAAACTATGAGTCGGAGGATAATGACATTTTCCAAATTTGACGGTTGGTATGTGCTGTTTACATCAGAAGTGACGTCATCATGCGCATCATACGTATGTTCACTTGGTGCAGTTAGGTCCGGTTTGATTTGAACACGCCTCGTATTTTCCACCTCTTCTGGAAAGGTTTTCGTCACAGGTTAAGAGCCCTTGCTCGCAGTGTTCAGCCAGACACATACCTAGAGATATAAAGGCATGCAGGTCACTGTACTCGCCTTCTGGAGGTAGATGTGATGATACAAAGTCGCACGGTCACACAGATGACGTTAGTCTGCGTGCCTGGATCAGGGAGGGGGCCTGATTGTGGTTGTCGCTCATCGTCCCTCAGCAGACTTGAAGTTACGTGTGGGTGTACATTCCTGCACTGGGTCGAGAAAAAGTACAGCGCGCGAGGCCAAGGTGAGGGGAAAATATACCACCGACATGGCCGAAGGCTGCCACAAAAGAGCAGCCAGATTTTGTGCTGCGATCAGCTGTTCCACCCATCCTGTCCCGCCCCCCAGCAGCCCCATACCTTCAGTGGTATTTAAATTCCCCCCAATGCCCTCAGTTGCTGATTCAGTTTGGACCACCGAGATGACAGCACGGATCAGACGGGGAATTACGTGACGCAACGAAAAAGGTCTGTACTCGAAAGCTATGGTAGCCATACCACGTATGCGGTGACGTTATTTTGGCGTGTGTGTTTTTTTGTTTGTTTTGTGTTTCCGTGTTAACACCTAGTTTCCGTTGCTTACGTTTGGTCCATGTATAACGCGTAGCCGGAAAGACGTATATGTTGTTGTATGTACCTCGATTCTCAGCCGGTGTTCTGCAACGCCGTGGAGTTATACAAATGGTGTATAGATGTTTCTAGGAAAATTGTGATTCCATCATACTAAACAACTAACCGGTACTTATCGCTTAACTCACAATAATTAACATTTACAATGAAAAAAAAGGCATATCAGATTGTACACGTTAAACTGAATGTATTCGATTATTTTCACCAATATTTATTCAACTATTATTAAAGTTTGGGGGAACTGTGACGTTAGTTCGGTCGGGTACAACATTCTGACGAATACGTTGTGTCAGGGACAGGTACAATATATTGGCCAATGCGTCGTGTCAGGGTCAGGTACAATATACTGACCAATAGGTCGTGTCAGGGCCAGGTACAATATACTGACCAATACGTCGTGTCAGTAGGTCAGGCACACTATACTGACCAAGACCACTTATCTATTCGATGTAGCGTTCCTTGGAAACATGATGTTTTCAAGGCAGTCTGACTAAAGAGATGTGGATCGATGTGATCTCCGTAGTAATGATCGTCACACAGATGAATCCAAGCATATAATTACAGCCTTGAGGACCCAGGTCCACCTTCATCTGCGTGCTCGGGATGTGAGAAAAGCTACTACAACCCTTTTTAGATAGCACAAAAGAGTACACTTACTCGTTGTGAGCATTATACAACAACTTTATTCCTTTGAAAGGTTCAGAATGAAAATACATAAGGAATGCAATTCCCAGGGAATGCAATTCCCAAGCAATGCAGACGTCTGCTGTTTTTTTAAACTGAAATTTAACAGAGCTGTCAAAATAGAGGAATGGCCTGTACTATGGCAATGAATGCGTACACATTCTGGTGAAATAGCAGACAAGGTGAAAAATAAATTGTGACTCGGGTGAATTAAACGATAATTGCCAAAACTAAACTTATCTGGCAGATGGAAATAGGGACTTTTTTTTTATCAGTGCGCGATTAATGGGATATAGAGCAGGTGTATTCTATTTGGCTTGGCTTCGTTCGTTAGTTCTCAATCTCCGGCTACCAAGCCCTGGACATGGCTTTAAGTAGCAGAATGTAGTCCAGAGAACAGAAAGCGTTATTTACACTGTTCGGTCCGACACAGGCATTTTCTTTTAGTACAGGGTTTAGCCTTCCATCTTCGACCCTTTCTCCTAAAGCCAGTCTGTTCTGCTGCAGTCAGTTATCCAGGGTTCTATTGAATGTAATATTTATTTTTGGGAAACTTTACTTCTCAACATCGCCATACAATTATGTAGTAATCATTAGCAAGTCATTCAGTTCTGTGATAGGTTTGCAAGGTCAGGGTTCTGTCTTTCCATTTCTACATGACATCTTCACCGCCACGTCTATGAATTCTTGTGTCACAACGGCGTGTCTTGCTCTATCCTTCCTCTACGTTCCTGTATTCTGTCCTCCAATACATTCGTCATTTGGGCCATTGTGGCGTAGTTTGTGAACGAGGCCAGGTCAGTTGCTGCTGCTGATATCTGTCGTCTCCCACTTTCCCCTACACTCTTTTGTTTCATTTTCTTTCTGCCCAGCTCACTTTATTCATCTTTCGAGGGACGGCGTGGACTATTGGTTAACTGAGACGGTTCACATCGCGAAGGTGCTGGCTTCGCTCCCGAATCACAGTAAAGACCGGTATCCTAGGGAAGCAACACCTTAGAAAATGAAGGAGGAAGCAGACCCTTACATAAAAGGCATGCCGAAGTTGGATGCACTGGGCCGACAGGCGCAAAATAAAAATATAGTGCAACGAATACCTCCCTGGAAAACCGAGAAATAATTCGAACGCAAAAATTAAAAATCATCTTTCGTAACCCCGTCTCAAAATCCTCTAAGTATTTCTCCTGTCTTTTATTTATTGTCCATGTTTGAGAAAGGTACAACGACACAGACCAGGCACATGTGGTCACGATGCTTTTCCGCAGTGTCATACAAATGCTACCTCTCTAAATACCATTTTTGCCAACGCAATTCGGGTTCTTATTTCTCTGTGGCACTACGCATCTCCTGTTATGATTTGACCCAGGTTTGGGAATTGATATTTTCTCTCCATTCCATTCCACACCCCCCCCCCTCCCTCCCAAATCATCGATGGTTACCTTTACGTCCGATGGTTGTTTGGCATTGATCATTGATGTTGGAAATTTAATTAATGAAAACAGAGTAAAGGGAACTCAGGCCAGTTGTCCGCCCCTTGTGCCGTTGAGCACTGTGGGTGAGCGCGAGTCGTTTTAACTGGGTCAAATGTGTTGCGTCTGTTGTCGGGAGTCCGTTTTGTTGTTGGATTATTCTGTTGTTATGTACACACCTGCCACGAGATCGTCTTCGTGCCGTGTAGCCAGGTCGATACGCGATGTAAGCGTGCAATTGGTTAATCAGGTTGCACTCTCCTGAGATGATCTAATCACTTAACTTTCTGTCTAGAAATGTATTGGGCACAAAGGTTAGCTAGCCCCATATGTATTCTTCTTCTTCGTACGCTGTCAGAAGTCGACTTGAATTTGTTCAAAGAAAGCAGCGGTCATCCTGAGGCTGTCAAAGCTGCCATAGAGCTTGTCTAGTGTTGGCACTGGTGATGACCACATATGCTTTCTCTGGTTTTCGTATATTGGTCAATTCTGCAGAAGTTGTTGATGGGGTCATTTTCTCAGTACCACAGGCGCAGTCGTCAATAGCATCTATCTTCAGTTTATTCAATAGATGGTACCTCAGTCTGAAGACCATCACCTGCTCTCTTCTGTTCAACTGCTAATGATAAGCATCGTTTCTTTTGTAGCCAGTATGCTATGTTTCCCATTAGTCCATGTATCTGGCCCTAATAAGCCCTAATAAGCCCTTTGGGGTATTCGTAAGCCACACCTTAATCTGGTTGTGGTAACCTTCCATCTTCTTTTGAAGTCTGCTTGCCCTCTCGTTGCCTTGACTGTTAAAGTTGGATTGGACCCACTGTACCACGACTCTTCTGGGTTTGGTCTGCTGGCATAGTTGACAGAGTACTGATCTTAGGTCATTTACGTCTGTATTTCTCTGGCCCCATATTTCTAATGTCAACATATCTCATTTATACTTCCTGGTGACTCCGATGCTTATTCTTAGACATTTTATTTCACCCATTATCTTCTTTTCTTGAGCCTTAGATTCAGATATAGCATACGCCAATTATAATTAAACTACTATATTACCATCTTACTGATCCCTTAAAATGCTTCTTCCTCGGAGTTAGACGAAGAAGCACGTTGTATGGGACTAAATAACAACTAACAAACACGTACAGATACCATTACATGACATTGGGTGGAAGGGCGAAATCCGGATGCAGCTGGATCAGCAAGAACAATAACTGATCCAACGAACGGACTTTGGTTTAGAGATATAATATTGTGTGCAGTGGATGCCATGGGCTAGTGGTTAAGTGATACGACTCACAACCGTTACCCCGGGGAAGCAAACCCTTAGAAAATGCAGGAGGAACCAGACCCTTACATAAAATGCATGTCGAAGTCGGATGCACTGGACCAACAAGCGCAAAATAAAAATATAGTGCAACGCAAACCGCCTTGGGGAATACAAAAATAAGCGAACGCGCAAGAAAAAACACAACATATTGTGTACAAGGATTCCCTGAAAGACGAATAATCCATAACTCAAATCCTTCAGCGAAACGTAATCGTCATACTGTTGTCTACTGTTAAAATCCTCATTATCAACCATCTAGGCTTTTCTCTGGCTGTGAGTGGTTTCCGAGTGGCCGGGATGTGTGAACATCACTGTCTGTTTTCTTCATCTCTTTCGGCTGCAATCTGGCGAACATTTGGCATATTGACTCGCCTTAATGTTGCATGGCTATTTTAAGCCTGTCCACCTTCACTGATGTCCACGTATTTGTGGATTCCCAGCCCTTCATTTGTCCCTGTTACTTACGCATGCTGTATTGCCTATGAAAATGTTGTTTATATTTGACAGTGTACCCGATTCCTTGTTTAGCAAAATAATATTTATATGTAGATTCGTTACCAATTATTTGTTTCTTCGGGTTGGTTATGCCTAGTTTTGCTGAAATGTATATCATTTATGCATGGTTTTATTCCAATAGTTATGATCTATGCATGGCTTTATTCCAAACTCTATTTTATGTATTCATGGTTTAATTCCAATATATATATATGTATGTATATATGTGTGTGTGTGTGTGCGTGTGTGTGTATGTGCGTTTGAAATGTTCGTCCATCGCAAGTGATTGTCACGTGTGATGAAAACCACTCTCTTTGTTCAGCCTTGTGGGCAGTCTTTTCTCTTGCTGTGTCCGCTGAAATGGGTGACTTGCGCGATGATTTGGATTAAATTGGAGCTACTGCGCCTTTTGTCAACCTCACTCTCTGGTCCTGAGCTACCTTTAGTCAGTTGCAAAGATATTTATCGAGACGATTGGAGATAGCATAGGATGCATAATTTTTCTCAGGGTGAACTCCGGACGCCTTTCCCGTAAACAGGTATCTAGCAAGGCAGCGGAGGGGGGAATGACATCTAACGTTGTGTGTCGTATGGACATCACTCAGCGTGTGAGTGATGTGTTGGGCATCTCTCCCCGGTTGTGTTCAGTCCATTATAGTCGTGTCTAAATTTCTCACTCGCCAATTTCGTGAAGCTCAGCTGTGTGAACTAGGCCATGAAATACGACACAGGTTAGAGTAGTGCCATTCATATAGCCGATGTCCAGACCAGGATAATCGGACGGAAGAAATCACAAAAAACGAACCACTCCAAACTTAAAACAACAACACGTTTCCATGAACACAAATGTAAGTCGTCGACTAGTGTGAATTCCAGGCAAATCCGTGGTCCGGCGACATCCATAATGAACTAAAACAGCAGAGCAGTGAGACCCGCAGCCGGTTACGGCGCCATCTTTGCTGCATATCAATGGAATATATACAGTACATGCGTTAAGCATGGTTTTATTCATATTATATTATTGTTTATAATATTTTATGTCTATTTTTTATTCCAATATTTATTATTTATGCCTTGTTTTGTTTCAATTTTTATTTTTATTAAGGACTGGTTTTCTTTCAATCTTTATTTTATATAAGACTGGTTTTCTTTCAATCTTTATTTTATTTAGGACTGGTGTTGATTCAATTGTTTTCTTTTTATTTATACCTTGCTTCATTTCAATATATATTATTTATGCCTGGCTTTAGTCCAATCTTTGTTATTTATGTATGGTTGTATTCAAATCTATACCTTACTGCGGCATGGTTTTTACAATATCTATTATTTATGCATGGTTTTGTTCCAAAATCTTTTATCATGTATCCATGTTTTGTTTCAAACTCTGTCATATATCCACTGTTCTGCTCCAAACTTTGTCATATATCCATGATTGTGTTCCAAACTGTAATATATCCATAATTTTGTCCAAAATGCTGTTTATCAATGGTTTTGTTTCAAACTATCATATATCCATGAATTTGTCCAAAACTCTAACATATATCCATGGTTCTGTTATTATCTTCATGTTATCATGTTATTTATGCACTGTTTTACCCTTCTCTATTTCATGTAACAATTGTTTTGTTTAATCTTGGTCCATACTTTCATTTGGCCTCTCCATCTTGTAATTCTATAGAGTACTGCCGATTTCCATGTAGCTTAACCGTAATGTTGTTCCCCAAAACTTCCAGATTTCTTCATTTTTTCTTAACTAGGATCTTCTGGGCGACCAAACAATCCCTTATCTTTCATCTCATCTCACATGTTGCATGCGTCCTCTCGTGTTTCTGGTATCACTTACTGTTTGTGCTGTCTAACAGTCTATTCTCTTGTATTTTATCGTACACGTGTTTTTAATCTCATGCAATTCAAACCCTGGTCACATTTAATTAGATTGTTGAAGTTACTCATCAATAGTAGCTAGGTTTCCATGGAGATAAAACCGTTCCTGGCAGATGGCGCTCGTAGATCTGTCATTGTTCCTAGTCAACTGGTATCTACTACAATCTTTCTATTTATCCTGTCCAGTCCTTATTGTTCGTCCAAGTTGTTTAACTCCATCTGAGTGTAATTTTAATAATAATGAGTTCACTTAAGCGTCTGAGGTGCGTTTCGTCGATCAGCCCCATCCATGATCCAGTGCTGCGGAACCGCCCCAGGCCTCCTCCAGAGGGGAGCTGGAGGCTGCTGCCTGCCGAAGCCATGCTGTAAGGGGATGACCTCTTCTGTGCCTCCAGTCGATCGAAGAAAGCTCTTTGGCGCTGAGGAAAGATTTGTGAAGTATCTTGTAGGCCGGGGTTTGCTGGTCCAGCCGTACGACATGACCAAACATGGAAACACCGAGGTGGTCCAGTGTTTCCGAATTTGGGCGGAGGCCTGTTTTAGCAGAAACCTCCCCATTGCGGATGTAGTCGTTCCAAAGACACGCCGCTGGTTGCGCGCGTGAAAGGCCTCTGGTTTTGTTATGTCATATTTGAGTAATGTCCAGGTTTGGGAGCCATAAAGTAGGACTGGAACCACGCATAACTGGTAGATGCGTATTTTTTGTTCTACGGGTTATCCTGTCCTTACATCACACACGTAGGAGGTTGTGCATAGCAAATTCAGCTAGTCCGATCCGCCTTGACATACCAGGACAGCTGCGCCCATCAGATGAGATCATGCTGTCGAGATAGGTAAATTCTTTGGTAAAAATAAGCTAGGCTAAATAGTCTTCCAAGTCATTTCATGCCATCTGTGTACAATTACACCCTACGCGATTTATTTGTCAAGTTCTTTCACGTTATATCCCCACCCATTTTATCGTACTCTATTCTTCGTCTTCTTCTGCGTTCGTTCTCAATCTCCCACTATCAAGCCCGGGACAGGGCTTTGCCAGTAGCAGGATGTAGTCCGGAGAACAACAAGCGTTGTTTCGCTAGTTTACAGTTTGACTGCGATATTTGCACTTTTCGGTCCGACACATCCGCCGTCGACAGGTATCGTGCTCTAATTAGACTTTCAAGTAATGTCACACGAATTCTTTGTCACAGTACTGGCCTGTCAGACTATTTCACTGCTACACTAATTGTGTGTCCTCCTACTTCTCCGTTCATCTACTTCTCTGTCTCCGTACTTCTCCGTTCCTCTACTTCTCTCTCAATCTACTTCTCTGTCCCCCTACTTCTCCGTTCCTCTACTTCTCCGTTTCTCTTCTTCTCTGTCCTCCTACTTCTCCGTTCATCTACTTCTCTGTCTCCGTACTTCTCCGTTCCTCTACTTCTCTCTCAATCTACTTCTCTGTCCCCCTACTTCTCCGTTCCTCTACTTCTCTCTCAATCTACTTCTCTGTCCCCCTACTTCTCCGTTCCTCTACTTCTCCGTTTATCTTCTTCTCTGTTCCTCTTATTCTCCGTTTCTCTACTTCTCTGTCCCCCTACTTCTCCGTTCCTCTACTTCTCCGTTCCTCTACTTCCCTCCCCATATACTTCTATGTCTCTCTACTTCTCCGTCTCTCTACTTCTCTGTCAATCTACTTATATGCCCCCCTACTTCTCCGTTTCTCTTCTTCTCTGTTCCTCTAATTCTCCGTTTCTCTACTTCTCTGTCCCCCTACTTCTCCGTTCCTCTACTTCTCCGTTCCTCTACTTCTCCCTTCCTCTACTTCTCCCTTCCTCTACTTCCCTCCCCATATACTTCTATGTCGCTCTACCTCTCCGTCTCTCTACTTCTCTGTCAATCTACTTATATGCCCACCTACTTCCCCGCTCCTCTACTTCTCTGTCAATCTACGTCTCTGTCAATCTACGTCTCTGTCAATCTACTTCTCTGTCAATCTACGTCTCTGTCAATCTACTTCTCTGTCAATCTACTTCTCTGTCAATCTACGTCTCTGTCAATCTACTTCTCTGTCCCTCTACCTCTTTGCCCCTCTACTTCTCTGTCCCTCTTCTTCGCTGTCTCTCTACTTCTCCGTAAATCTACTTCTCTGTCTCTCTACATCGCTGCCAATGTACTTCTCTGTGTCTCTACTTCTCCGACAAACTACTTCTTTGTCCCTCTACTGCTCTGCCCCTCTACTTCTCTGCCCCTATATGTCTCTGTCTCTCTACGTGTGTCCTATGTCCTTCTAATTCAATGTCTCACTACTACTCTACTCCGCTAGTTCTCTGTCCATTTAAGATACACTCTGTTGAATGATTGATTTTCCCTTTTCCCTCACAGTTACTAAAGCCCTGTGCCGAAACTGCATTTGGTCATTTGCCCTAACTCTTTGAACAGAAACATGTATCAATTGCACTGGTGGATTAAAAGTAATAGTTTTACATGATGCCAGCCCCATGCACAGCCATCTTTAGTCGTCTCCTTATATATGCTCGATGGGAGACGACGGCACTAACTATTTCCTCCCATGTACCACCAGGCGATATACTGTGTACTGTACTTATACCTCGCCGTTGGGCCAAAGGTCAGGAGCCCATATGCCGCTGGTTCAATAACCAACTAGCCATACCTCTCAGTCCACTTGTGTCGGCAAGCGGAGTGATGAGTTTAAGCTACTTTTCTTGTGCCACGAGGGAAGGGGTAGACGGATTGCGGAAATATAAGATTGGATGGCGGCGAAAGAGTGAAATGTGAATGTGATGCAGGGGCGGTGTGCAATAAGGGGGAGACAGCTTAATTATTAATCTGCTATTGTATAAAGAAAACAATATTGAACAGATCGACTGTTCGAACGAAGTCAAGCCAACAGTTCGACTGGCGTACAGGTGTCTGCTAGTCGTATTTTATGTTGTCTGAAATTAAGTGTTTGTCTGTGCTTTGATATTTACTCCAGATATTCTACTCGGTGTATGGGAGATATTGGAGATCGCGTCTTCCAAAGTAAACGAATTGGAATGGATCCCCATAGAAAGGATAGTCCTCGCCTTATCTCTAAAGGTATAATTTCTAATGTCTTCTCTCCGGTAGACAACAAACTATGTATCTAAGACAACTCATTATACACGCTGTAATCTTTCTCTCCCGTGCCTTTGACAATAAACAAGTTTGACATCGGTAGTACAGAGTTCGTATACATACAATTTGTTGTAGCATTAGGATATATATTTATTTGCGTAAGTTTCGCAATATTCTTTCTTTGACACTTATGTATTCCATAATTCTACTGTCTAAATTCTACTTTCTGTAATTCTACCTCTGCTACCATAATTTATAAGTACAATTCACAGTTGTTTCATATAGGTTCTACAGAAGGATTCTGTTTAATTCTTCGTCAACCTCTTAGCGAAACGCTTTGAGACATTAATCAGATTATATGTCAAGAACGAGGTTACTAGTACATGATCCTTAGAGCTTGTTCGAGAATGATAGTGGTCAGTTTGAGGTTATTGGTAGATGTTCAATAAAGCTTGTTCGAGAATGATAGTGGTCAGTTTGAGGTTATTGGTAGATGTTCAATAGAGCTTGTTCGAGAATGATAGTGGTCAGTTTGAGGTTATTGGTAGATGTTCAATAGAGCTTGTTCGAGAATGATAGTGGTCAGTTTGAGGTTATTGGTAGATGTTCAATAGAGCTTGTTCGAGAATGATAGTGGTCAGTTTGAGGTTATTGGTAGATGTTCAATAGAGCTTGTTCGAGAATGATAGTGGTCAGTTTGAGGTTATTGGTAGATGTTCAATAGAGCTTGTTCGAGAATGATAGTGGTCAGTTTGAGGTTATTGGTAGATGTTCAATAGAGCTTGTTCGAGAATGATAGTGGTCAGTTTGAGGTTATTGGTAGATGTTCAATAGAGCTTGTTCGAGAATGATAATGGTCAGTTTGAGGTTATTGGTAGATGTTCAATAGAGCTTGTTCGAGAATGATAGTGGTCAGTTTGAGGTTATTGGTAGATGTTCAATAGAGCTTGTTCGAGAATGATAGTGGTCAGTTTGAGGTTATTGGTAGATGTTCAATAGAGCTTGTTCGAGAATGATAGTGGTCAGTTTGAGGTTATTGGTAGATGTTCAATAGAGCTTGTTCGAGAATGATAGTGGTCAGTTTGAGGTTATTGGTAGATGTTCAATAGAGCTTGTTCGAGAATGATAGTGGTCAGTTTGAGGTTATTGGTAGATGTTCAATAGAGCTTGTTCGAGAATGATAGTGGTCAGTTTGAGGTTATTGGTAGATATTCAATAGAGCTTGTTCGAGAATGATAGTGGTCAGTTTGAGGTTATTGGTAGATGTTCAATAGAGCTTGTTCGAGAATGGTAGTGGTCAGTTTTTAGTGGTCCGTTTGATGTTATTAGTAGATGTTCAATAGAGCTTGTCCAGGAATGGTAGTGCTTAGTTTGAGGTTATTAGTAGATGATTTATAGAACTTGTCAGATGATGGTAGTCGTCAGTTTGAGATTATTAGTACGTGACCCATAAAGCTTATCCGAGAATGGTGATGACGAAAGCTGTATGTTCTATTGATTCGTTGGGTCTAATTGTGAACGGGTGCTGGTATTAGAACCTCGGAAGACAGGTCAGTCTTACCCTACTAATGACAGGGCGTTGCTATGGTAATTCTGCTCAATTCGTGAGGAGTCGCAGACATTTGTCCACGTACTAGGCTCATAAGCCAACAATATCTCCGTGCCATGACCAGGCTTGTCCCCTGGTCAAATGCACTCCTTCGAGAGAAATCGCAGGTCGCTGACATTTGGTCCACGTGCTTGGCTGATAAGCCAATGGTGCGAAGCTACCATCTGAGGGACTACGGCCGAACGCCTCTAAGCCAGAATCCCGCCCTAAATCTCAGCACCGCTGTGATGGGAGGCTATGACATGGCTGGGACCTGGGGCTTGCGTCTCAGCCCGGCCCGATCGAGCCGCAGAATTGCACCTGGATAAATGCACTCCTGCCTTGCTCTTTACCTCTGTCTGCTATCAGTCATCCTAATGGACGCAGAAGAGATGCAGTCCAGCGGACAAGGCACCCCCTGCCTTATTGTGACAACCTCCCAGGTGGCGGGGAATGCTAGGCGTGCCTTCACTGCAGATGAGCCGAGAAAAGAAAGGGAGCAAAGAGATATATCACTCACATGCATATGCTACGTTCCTGGCAGGACGTGACGATCCTGAGACACAGTCACACTGGACTGCCTCTCTTCCGGGATAGTACAAACTAGTACATAGTCCATCATATCATATAATTGCCAAACCTTATAGACACGAGTAGGGAAGACTCGATAGTCCTGCAAGACAACTTCCCTAAGAGAGACAACTCTGACCAAAAACAATTGCTGCCTTGCAGTTAGGCTGGGGACAGCCAAAGGCTAAGGAGGGCATCCCTACAGAAACGCCTGTTGAAATCAGATGCACTGAGCCACATGCTTAACAACAAAAAAACAGTGCAACGTATATCGCTGTAAACAGCGTACGATGAAGAAGAAGAAGAAGTATGTTGTACAACTTTGTAACAGATGTTTAGTAGATAGTGTTTATGTGCTTGCTCTTTCTGGAGCTCTTTGTTATGTTGGGTTCTCTGTGGGTTTTTTTGTCTGCTGTTCTTCCTGTGGTTACTTTTCTGTTGTTCCTTTTGTGGTTGTTTGTTGTGCTGTTATTTCTACCACTGTTCATTCTCCAGCTGTTTTTGTTTACCGTTCTTTCTATCGCCGTTCTTTCTGCCATTGCTACATCTATCACTGTTCATTCTATCACTCTTCATCCTATCACTGCTCAATATATCACTGTTCATCCTATCACTGTTCATCCTATCACTGTTCATTATATCACTGTTCATCCTATCACTGTTCATTCTCATTGTTCCTTCTGCCACTGATCTGTCTATGACCGTTCTTTTTGTCGCTGTTTTTTTGTTTGTTTTTTCAAATAAATTATTCGAATTCTTTTATCAACGTTTTATTGAACGCGTTGAACACAAAAATAATGTGTTTCATGTTATGCACTTTTTCTTCATATTGAATATTACACTCCGTTCTGTATGCCTCTGTACAGTCGCCGTGTGACATCTTTGTTTCTTCTTGAGTGTATTCGTCTTTTGATGTCTGGAGTTATTTCTTCACGTATCTTTGCTTTGATGTTTCCTTCTAATATCTTACTTGAGTAAAAGAAAGATTGTCTCGTGTCTCCCAGCGTGAAGTCAAGTATCAGAAATGGGTACCGATATAAATAACAAAGTAACGAGAAACGTATCTCACAGTAACCATGGACAATGTACACTGAAGTCTTTAACACTTCATCACCGATGCTAGAGTATCATCATCATCAGGTGCCCTGTCGGTTGGTGTTGACGATCATGGAGCTACATCCGCTTCTATCACGTCTGCCGTTAACCAATTCTGTTGTTGATTGTCGTCCGTGCTATTCTCTGAGGTTGTCCAACATCTTCTCTCTCTGCTTTCCCCCGTCTCTCTTTCCCGATGTCACGACGTGCTCCAATCCGCCTCTTCCCATAACATTCTCTAAGGTTGTCCAACATCTTCTCTCTCTGCTTTCCTCCGTCTCTCTTTCCCGATGTCACGACCATCTCCAAGCCGCCTCTTCCCATTACATTCTCTGAGGCTGTCCATCATCTCTCTCTGCTTTCCTCCGTCTCTCTTTCCCGATGTCACGACCATCTCCAAGCCGCCTCTTCCCATAACATTCTCTGAGGCTGTCCTACATCTTCTCTCTCTGCTTTCCTCCGTCTCTCTTTCCCGATGTCACGACCATCTCCAAGCCGCCTCTTCCCATTACATTCTCTGAGGCTGTCCATCATCTCTCTCTGCTTTCCTCCGTCTCTCTTTCCCGATGTCACGACCATCTCCAATCCGCCTCTTCCCATAACATTCTCTAAGGTTGTCCAACATCTTCTCTCTCTGCTTTCCTCCGTCTCTCTTTCCCGATGTCACGACCATCTCCAAGCCGCCTCTTCCCATTACATTCTCTGAGGCTGTCCATCATCTCTCTCTGCTTTCCTCCGTCTCTCTTTCCCGATGTCACGACCATCTCCAAGCCGCCTCTTCCCATAACATTCTCTGAGGCTGTCCTACATCTTCTCTCTCTGCTTTCCTCCGTCTCTCTTTCCCGATGTCACGACGAGCTCCAAGCCGCCTCTTCCCATAACATTCTCTAAGGTTGTCCAACATCTTCTCTCTCTGCTTTCCTCCGTCTCTCTTTCCCGATGTCACGACCATCTCCAAGCCGCCTCTTCCCATTACATTCTCTGAGGCTGTCCATCATCTCTCTCTGCTTTCCTCCGTCTCTCTTTCCCGATGTCACGACCATCTCCAAGCCGCCTCTTCCCATAACATTCTCTGAGGCTGTCCTACATCTTCTCTCTCTGGTTTCCTCCGTCTCTCTTTCCCGATGTCACGACCATCTCCAAGCCGCCTCTTCCCATAACATTCTCTGAGGCTGTCCTACATCTTCTCTCTCTGCTTTCCTCCATCTCTCTTTCCCGATGTCACGACGAGCTCCAAGCCGCCTCTTCCCATAACATTCTCTGAGGCTGTCCTACATCTTCTCTCTCTGCTTTCCTCCGTCTCTCTTTCCCGATGTCACGACGAGCTCCAAGCCGCCTCTTCCCATAACATTCTCTGAGGCTGTCCTACATCTTCTCGCTCTGCTTTCCTCCGTCCCTCTTTCCCGATGTCACGACCATCTCCAAGCCGCCTCTTCCCATAACATTCTCTGAGGCTATCCATCATCTCTCTCTGCTTTCCTCCGTCTCTCTTTCCCGATGTCACGACGAGCTCCAAGCCGCCTCTTCCCATAACATTCTCTGAGGCTGTCCATCATCTCTCTCTGCTTTCCTCCGTCTCTCTTTCCCGATGTCACGACGAGCTCCAAGCCGCCTCTTCCCATAACATTCTCTGAGGCTGTCCTACATCTTCTCTCTCTGCTTTCCTCCGTCTCTCTTTCCCGATGTCACGACGAGCTCCAAGCCGCCTCTTCCCATAACATTCTCTGAGGCTGTCCAACATCTTCTCTCTCTGCTTTCCTCCGTCTCTCTTTCCCGATGTCACGACCATCTCCAAGCCGCATCTTCCCATTACATTCTCTGAGGCTGTCCATCATCTCTCTCTGCTTTCCTCCGTCTCTCTTTCCCGATGTCACGACCATCTCCAAGCCGCCTCTTGCCATAACATTCTCTGAGGCTGTCCAACATCTTCTCTCTCTGCTTTCCTCCGTCTCTCTTTCCCGATGTCACGACCATCTCCAAGCCGCATCTTCCCATTACATTCTCTGAGGCTGTCCATCATCTCTCTCTGCTTTCCTCCGTCTCTCTTTCCCGATGTCACGACCATCTCCAAGCCGCCTCTTGCCATAACATTCTCTGAGGCTGTCCTATATCTTCTCTCTCTGCTTTCCTCCGTCTCTCTTTCCCGATGTCACGACGAGCTCCAAGCCGCCTCTTCCCATAACATTCTCTAAGGTTGTCCAACATCTTCTCTCTCTGCTTTCCTCCGTCTCTCTTTCCCGATGTCACGACCATCTCCAAGCCGCCTCTTCCCATTACATTCTCTGAGGCTGTCCATCATCTCTCTCTGCTTTCCTCCGGCTCTCTTTCCCGATGTCACGACCATCTCCAAGCCGCCTCTTCCCATAACATTCTCTGAGGCTGTCCTACATCTTCTCTCTCTGCTTTCCTCCGTCTCTCTTTCCCGATGTCACGACGTGCTCCAATCCGCCTCTTCCCATAACATTCTCTAAGGTTGTCCAACATCTTCTCTCTCTGCTTTCCTCCGTCTCTCTTTCCCGATGTCACGACCATCTCCAAGCCGCCTCTTCCCATTACATTCTCTGAGGCTGTCCATCATCTCTCTCTGCTTTCCTCCGTCTCTCTTTCCCGATGTCACGACCATCTCCAAGCCGCCTCTTCCCATAACATTCTCTGAGGCTGTCCTACATCTTCTCTCTCTGCTTTCCTCCGTCTCTCTTTCCCGATGTCACGACGAGCTCCAAGCCGCCTCTTCCCATAACATTCTCTAAGGTTGTCCAACATCTTCTCTCTCTGCTTTTCTCCGTCTCTCTTTCCCGATGTCACGACCATCTCCAAGCCGCCTCTTCCCATTACATTCTCTGAGGCTGTCCATCATCTCTCTCTGCTTTCCTCCGTCTCTCTTTCCCGATGTCACGACCATCTCCAAGCCGCCTCTTCCCATAACATTCTCTGAGGCTGTCCTACATCTTCTCTCTCTGCTTTCCTCCGTCTCTCTTTCCCGATGCCACGACCATCTCCAAGCCGCCTCTTCCCATAACATTCTCTGAGGCTGTCCTACATCTTCTCTCTCTGCTTTCCTCCGTCTCTCTTTCCCGATGTCACGACGAGCTCCAAGCCGCCTCTTCCCATAACATTCTCTGAGGCTGTCCTACATCTTCTCTCTCTGCTTTCCTCCGTCTCTCTTTCCCGATGTCACGACGTGCTCTAAGCCGCCTCTTCCCATTACATTCTCTGAGGCTGTCCTACATCTTCTCTCTCTGCTTTCCTCCGTCTCTCTTTCCCGATGTCACGACGAGCTCCAAGCCGCCTCTTCCCATAACATTCTCTGAGGCTGTCCAACATCTTCTCTCTCTGCTTTCCTCCGTCTCTCTTTCCCGATGTCACGACCATCTCCAAGCCGCCTCTTCCCATTACATTCTCTGAGGCTGTCCATCATCTCTCTCTGCTTTCCTCCGTCTCTCTTTCCCGATGTCACGACCATCTCCAAGCCGCCTCTTGCCATAACATTCTCTGAGGCTGTCCTACATCTTCTCTCTCTGCTTTCCTCCGTCTCTCTTTCATGATGTCACGACGAGCTCCAAGCCGCCTCTTCCCATAACATTCTCTAAGGTTGTCCAACATCTTCTCTCTCTGCTTTCCTCCGTCTCTCTTTCCCGATGTCACGACCATCTCCAAGCCGCCTCTTCCCATTACATTCTCTGAGGCTGTCCATCATCTCTCTCTGCTTTCCTCCGTCTCTCTTTCCCGATGTCACGACCATCTCCAAGCCGCCTCTTCCCATAACATTCTCTGAGGCTGTCCTACATCTTCTCTCTCTGCTTTCCTCCGTCTCTCTTTCCCGATGTCCCGACGTGCTCCAATCCGCCTCTTCCCATAACATTCTCTAAGGTTGTCCAACATCTTCTCTCTCTGCTTTCCTCCGTCTCTCTTTCCCGATGTCACGACCATCTCCAAGCCGCCTCTTCCCATTACATTCTCTGAGGCTGTCCATCATCTCTCTCTGCTTTCCTCCGTCTCTCTTTCCCGATGTCACGACCATCTCCAAGCCGCCTCTTCCCATAACACTCTCTGAGGCTGTCCTACATCTTCTCTCTCTGCTTTCCTCCGTCTCTCTTTCCCGATGTCACGACGAGCTCCAAGCCGCCTCTTCCCATAACATTCTCTAAGGTTGTCCAACATCTTCTCTCTCTGCTTTCCTCCGTCTCTCTTTCCCGATGTCACGACCATCTCCAAGCCGCCTCTTCCCATTACATTCTCTGAGGCTGTCCATCATCTCTCTCTGCTTTCCTCCGTCTCTCTTTCCCGATGTCACGACGTGCTCCAAGCCGCCTCTTCCCATGCCCCTAAAAAGGTTGACTGCCTTGTTCTGATCCTTGCAATAAGTTGTCTTTGTGTGTTGCCTCTTCTAGTCTTAGTCGACCTGTACTTATACAGAATCCTTAAGTCTCTGTGCAGGTCCCATCTCTGATGTGATCTGGATGTAGCTTGGAGGAGGATTTGCTGATGAGCGGACTAGGCTCGGGCTGCATATTACTCCACTATGAAGGATGGTTTACTGATGTGCGAGTCCATCTTAATAGACTCAGACACTAGAGTGGGACGGCGTGGGCTAGTGGTTAAGTGACACGGCTCACAATCAAAGGTGCTGGGTTCGATCCCCATCACAGCACCGGCCGTTACCCCTGGGAAGCAAACCCTTAGAAAATGCAGGAGAAAGCAGACCCTTACATAAAATGCATGCTGAAGTCGGATGCACTGGTCCGACGGGCGCAAAATAAAAACCACAGTGCAACGCACACCGTCTTAGGGAATAGATAAATAAGGCGAAGACCAACAACAACAAAACACACTAGAGCAAATAGACCCGCAGCCTGTTAGGCTCTATCTATGCTGCTCTTAAGAAACCACCTAACCATGACTGGTGGTATGCCATGGCACACAGTAGGTCACCTCTTACGACATACTCTCTGTGCGGCAGTGGTGCTATTCTTGTCCTTGTCATACACATAGACCTCGGCAAACCACCGAGGCAATGTACTCCTCGAGTCCTGTACACATTAGTCTTCTTTGCAGTCCATGGGATCCGCAGCATTCTTCGGCAAAACCACATCCCAGTATCTTTCAAAGATCTAAGCGCTTGCTTGCTAATTGTCCACGATTCACTGCTATATGCAAGTACCGGTTTCACGTACAGTATATATACGTTTATCTAAATTATACAGAGTATATGGGATCAAGATACTGAGCAGCGCATGAGCTGCAGTGGTCAGCGACCCATAGCTGACTGCTAGCGTCAGAGCCAGCGAAACAGAGCTGCCAAGACCCTTCCACACCTCCATGTGATTGTCCTGGATAACAGGCTGCAACAGAGCAGACTTGCTAAGGACGAGGGATCGAAGAAAGAATGCTAACCGGGTACTAAAAAAATGTTGCTGAAGTCGGATGTGTTGGACTGAACGGTGCAAATTTCGCAGTCAATCTGTAAACTACGACACAACGCATTCCGTTCTCTGGACTACATTCTGCTACTTAAACCCTTTCAGGGTTTGGTAGTGAGAGATTGAGAACGAACGAAGCCAAGCCAAGTGTATCTTCTCTCGATAAAAAAAATGTAATCATCCATTGGTGAAGATACGTCGATTTCAACCACAGGCGCGCATGTCTGGTTATATAAAGGAGTGTGGATGACAATTCACATACAAAACAAGTCAGTGTGTGTGTCCAGAAGCTTAAAAGCACTTCACGCTGAAAAGGGATCACAATGGAGAAATAATTAGCTTTTCGAGTGTTCCAGGTTGGATCTAGTGTTCCAGGTTGGATCTAGTGTTCCAGTTGGGATCTAGTGTTCCAGGTTGGATCTAGTGTTCCAGTTGGGATCTAGTGTTCCAGGTTGGATCTAGTGTCCCAGGTTGGATCTAGTGTTCCAGGTTGGATCTAGTGTTCCAGTTGGGATCTAATGTTCCAGGTTGGATCTAGTGTTCCTCTCAAGCAAACAGCAAGAGAAAGTTGGAAAAACAAAACGGAAAGTTTAAACCTGGACAAAGACGGGAACAAGCTATGGAAGCTAGTCAGAGCCATGAACGACGAAACCCCGTCAAATAAACAAATTACTATCAAGCAGGGCGAGAACTTGATCACAGGTAAGAAAGCCGCAAACGCCTTTGTCGATCACTATGCCAGAGCAAACCACATCGAGGTCCCTGCAGATAAGCATACAGACATTAGCGAAGAGCTAAAGCGACACGAAAACATAAATACGGCTCCTGAAGAGCACATGATGGCCAAACTAACCATGCGCGAAATGGAAGAGGCTATGAGAACACTAAAGAAAAGGAAATCTCCCGGAAAAGACGGGATAACAAACGAAATGCTGATGGGGCTGGGCCAAACAGCGAAGAAAAAACTACTATCAGTCCTGAACCAAAGCTGGAAAAGGGGTATTGTACCCCAGGCATGGAAGGATGCAATACTGGTACCAGTACCAAAAACAGGAAAGGATAAAACAGATCCGAATGGATACAGGCCCATAAGCCTACTGAGCTGTGTCGGCAAGCTGATGGAACGGATGATAAACACCAGACTGATGTGGCATCTGGAAGAAAAACGAATTCTAATTCCACAGCAAGCCGGCTTTAGACAGCACAGATCCACTGAGGACCAGGTCATCCTCATAGCCCAGGAGATAGAAGATGCCTACCAGGCACAGAAGCACACAGTAGCTGTTTGGGTGGATCTGGAAAAGGCATTTGACAAAGTCTGGAAGGACGGACTTAGAGTCAAGCTGAGAAGAAGTGATGTCTGTGGGAAGATGTACAAGTGGATCAACCACTACCTCAAACAAAGAACGGCCAGAGTCCAAGTACAAGGGCAGATGAGCAAAAAGGTGACACTCGAGCAGGGAGTACCCCAAGGGGGAGTACTGTCACCCACACTCTTTCTGGTATATATAAACGATATTACAGAGAATATACCAAGAAGAGTCCATAGCTCAATGTTTGCAGACGATCTGGCTATGTGGACCTCTGAAAAGAATCTCACCATAGCAAGAAATCGGATGCAAACGGCCCTAACATCGCTGGAAGAGTGGGCGAACTCATGGCTGGTCAAAATAAACGAGGAGAAAACCACGTGCACAATATTCTCGCTCTCATTAAAACCCCAAAGTACCAAATTAAGCCTAAACGGCAAAATCCTGCAGCCAAACGACAACCCAACCTATCTGGGAGTCACATTTGATCGGCGCATGACATGGAAAAGTCAGATTGAGAGAAACCGAATGAAAGCCAGAGAAAGAATGGCGATCATGAGGAAACTTGCTGGCACAAGCTGGGGAGCAGACGAAAGCATACTAAAGAAACTGTACACTGGAAGAGTGAGACCAGTTCTCGAGTATGGCATTGCGGCATGGACAACAGCAGCGAAGGCGAACTTCGATAAAGTTAACAAACTTCAAAACCAAGCCATGAGAGTTATAACAGGTGGCATGAAGTCAACGCCAATTGTAGAACTTGAAAAGATTACAAGACTGCAATCCATGACCGATAGAAGAGACTGCAGAGCCCAGCTGCAGTCAGAGAAACTCCGAAGACTGACGGACCATCCAATGTACCAGAGACTAAACAATCTGGGAAATGGGAAACTGAAGCGGAGAAACTTTGCAGAAATAGCCAAAGCAAAGATGCACGAAGATCCCATAAACGCACTAACAACACCAAAACCCATCACTACTGTACGAAAACCTACTTGGAGGCAGGATATATTTCCAGAGGTGGTAGAAAATATACCAGGTATTGCAAACAAAAACTGCCAGAGTGAGAAAGAAAGGAGAGACACTACCCTAAGCTTCATAACGAAAAGCTACCCAAGCATGGACTGGACCCATGCATACACCGACGGTTCTGTAACAAACACTACACAGAACGGAGGGGCAGGAGCATTCCTGAACCTACCAAATGGCAGAAAAATAACACTGTCATTCGCTACTGGTAAGTACACAAGCAATTTCAGAGCAGAGGCAGAGGCAGAGGCACTGAGGGCGGCAGTGGAAGAAATGGTAACACACAGTGAAAATGAGAGCCATATAGTCTTGCTGACAGATGCTCTCGAAGTAGTCACAGCGCTAAAAAGCCAGAAGAACACTGAGCTTAATGACTTAAGAGCAGCACTCTGCAAACTGTGCCAGCAGTCCGCACCAAAAAGGGTGGTGGTACAGTGGGTTCCGTCACACTGCAACATCCTAGGCAACGAGGAGGCAGACAGACTGGCAAAAGAAGGTGCAAGGCTACCACAAACAGATACCAGTATGACGTACGAAGAGTCAAAACGGCTTATCAAAGCCAGATACATGTCCAAATGGGAAACCGAACATACTGGTTACACCAAAAACGATGCCTATTACCAGTTGAACCGAAGAGAGCAGGTCGTTGTCTTCAAACTTCGCACTGGCCACAACAGACTGAGGTACCACCTATTCAACAAACTGAAGATAGGGTGTACCGACGAATGCCCGTGCGGTACTGGTAAAATGACCACTGAACATCTGCTGCAGAACTGCCCGACATACGAGGATCAGAGAGAGCAGATGTGGCCATTGCCAGTGGAACTGCAAGACAAGCTGTATGGTAGTGGCGAGAGTCTCAGGATGACCGCCGCTTTTTTCGAGAAAATAATGGTTACTGTCTGACTGTGTACGCAGAAGAAGAAGAAGAAGGATCTAGTGTTCCAGGTTGGATCTAGTGTTCCAGGTTGGATCTAGTGTTCCAGGTTGGATCTAATGTTCCAGGTTGGATCTAGTGTTCCAGGTTGGATCTAGTGTTCCAGGTTGGATCTAGTATTCCAGGTTGGATTGCGATATGTTAACGAAGAAGGATAACAGTGAAAGTATAAAAATGTTAGACAAGTATGTAGCAGATTTTTTTGGGTTCTTTTTTTGCGTTGGCCTTATTTCTCTAATCCCCAAGGTGGTGTGCGTTGCACTGTGATTTTTATTTTGTGCCTGTCGGCCCAGTGCATCCGACTTCAGCATTCATTTTATGTAAGGGTCTGCTTCCTCCTGCATTTTTATAAGGGTTTGCTTCACCGGGTAACCACCGGTGCTGTGATGGGGATCGAACCGAGCCCCTTCGGATTGTGAGCCGTGCCACTTAACCACTAGCCCACGCCGTCCCAACGGACGTCAGGATATGAACATAAACGAAATCTATGTTACGGATAAAGGTCTTCATCGGGGACAAAGAACAACACAATGAAAAACTAATGAAAGCTAACAAATCATGAGAAGAAATATGCAACGATTATATTTTACTGTCCTACAATGATCTTTTTATATACTTTACTACACAAGATTATGTTGCTACTTTTCCTGTAGCTGTTCGTCCTGTAACTATTCTTTCTGTGACTATTATTTCTATGGCTGTTTTTTCTATGGATGTTCTTTCTATGGCTATTATTTCTATGGCTGTTTTTTCTATGGATGTTCTTTCTATGGCTATTATTTCTATGGCTGTTTTTTCTATGGATGTTCTTTCTATGGCTATTATTTCTATGGCTGTTTTTTCTATGGATGTTTTTTCTGTGACTATTATTTTTATGGCTGTTCTTTCTATGACTATTATTTCTATGGCTGTTCTTTCTATGACTATTATTTATATGGCTGTTCTTTCTATGACTATTATTTCTATGGCTGTTCTTTCTATGACTATTATTTCTCTGGCTGTTCTTTCTATGGCTGTTACTATATTCTTCCAAATGACCCCATAATCTTACAGTAGCTACAAAGACCTGACAGACACACATATGTCGTTATATTATGTCAAAGGACAGGACAATATTATCAATCTTAATATTTCAATCTGAAAGCTATAATCGTATCTGTCGGGCCCCTTCATAATAGCTATAGATGACATACCATTACTAACAGGTGCTTCACGCAAATAAGAGCTATGCAGGGTATATCTTCTCTTCGGCGTTTGTCCTGAAGAAAACACGTTTGTGACGTTTTGTCATAGTTTACAGCAAGGCTGCGATTTTTGAGCTTCTCGGTCCGACACTTCTGATTTCAGCACGGCAATTTTTTTGGACCGTGTTTGTCTTTCCTCTTCGATACATAATCTGTTAGTCATATTGAATGATTGCAGTGTGTTTCCAGTCTGCCACTTGGAGGCGGAATAGGATCTTGGTCAGTTATGAGTCACTGACCCTGGTGCAAGAAGCCAGCTATGAGTCGCAGGCTACTTTCTGTTCTTTTCGTCTTGCTTCTGCCTTTCAGCTTTATTTTGCGCCTGTCGGCACAGTGCATCCGACTTCAGCATGTATTTTATGTAAAGGTCTGCTTCCTCCTGTATTTTCTAAGGGTTCACTTCCCCGGGGTAACTGGCGGTGCTGTGATGTTGATCGAGTCCAGCACCTTCGAGTTGTGAGCCGTGCCACTTAACCACTAGCCCACGTCGTCCCCGTTTGGTTTTTTGACCTAGTATGTGTTTCATACGCGGGTAGCTTTACTGTTTCTGGTATTTGTGTTATCCATCTTCTGCGTGGTCGGTCCTTGGCTGTGTATCCATTGTATTTTTATATCATTGCTTTCTGAGGGATACTATCTGGTGTTTGAACCATGTGGTTTGTTGTCTCTTGATGAGGTTTAGCACTGGTGTTGTACCTACTTGTCTCTTGATCAGGTCTAGTACAGGTGTTGTACCTACTTGTCTCTTGATGAGGTCTAGCCCCGGTGTTGTACCTATTTGTCTCTTGATGAGGTCTAGCACCGGTGTTGTACCTACTTGTCTCTTGATGATGTCTAGCACCGGTGTTGTACCTACTTGTCTTTTGATCAGGTCTAGCCCCAGTGTTGTACCTACTTGTCTCTTGATAAGGTCTAGCACCGGTGTTGTACCTACTTGTCTCTTGATGAGGTCAAGCACCGGTGTTGTACCTACTTGTCTTTTGATCAGGTCTAGCCCCGGTGTTGTACCTACTTGTCTTTTGATGAGGTCTAGCCCCGGTGTTGTACCTACTTGTCTTTTGATGAGGTCTAGCGCCGGTGTTGTACCTACTTGTCTCTTGATGAGGTCTAGCACCGGTGTTGTACCTACTTGTCGTTTGATCAGGTCTAGCACCGGTGTTTTATCTACTTTCCTCCTTATATATTATTTTCTGATGCTATGCATTCTTGTTACTCCAAACATTTTGCGTAGGCATTTCATCTCTGTTGTTAAGATGTTTCTTTTATCTTAATTTGTTAGTGTCCAAATTTGGCACTGATAGATAGCATAATGTGTGTAGGAATATTGTATTGTATATCGTTATGAACAGGTAATTCAGGAAAGTAATAGCTATTGAGGGTTTATCATTATCAACAAGTAATTTATGCAAGCAATAGTTATGTATTCTGATCCCTGGGAAAACGATTTGATTTACTCGGGTATTCCTGTATCATACAGTTACTGTTTAAAGGAAAGACATCTTTACGTGTGAGTGACCTATCTATATTCACCTGTCCATGGTCAGGTCAGGTCAGGTCTTTCGGTAACAGCTGAGGTCGTTGGGGCACACATGAATACATCCTCACAACTCACGTCACCCATTTCTGTCAGCGACCGCTGCCTGTGCCTCTTCTGGTCGGAGATTGGTCCATTCGTTTATGTTGTCCTCCCACCTCTTTTTGGGCCGGCCTCTTCGTCATCTGCCTTGCACATTTCCGTGGAGGATGGTATTTGATCCAGATTTGTGACTTTACCAAGCGAGTTTCCCTCTTTTGACAGTTGCCAAGAGGTCTTCAAAAGCTTCCATACTAGGTTTGTTCAAAAGTTTCTGAACTTTTGGGGGGATAATTTTTCGAGTCTGCTGAAACTTAGTCAGTCTTTTCTCCAACTACTCCCTTCCCCCTATTACAACAACGTTCCTAGAGCTGGTTCCACTGCTAGAAGCATTTACGCATTTGTGAGGCGCGTTTAGTTACCTGGTCTCACAATTGTCCTTATTTTCTTTGTTGGTCTTAAATTAAAATATATTTCGGTTTGGAAAACAAAAAAAATAAGTACTCTGCTGCCAGGTCAGGAGACAACGGTGACTTGGGAAACTGACTTTTCTTTTTTTGTCAACAATTCTCGAACAAGCAGTGATGTTTTTGATGGCACACTGTGACGGTGGAAGCAACTGAAGCTGTTTCCCCGCAGTTAAATTTCTTCTGACGTTTCCTCGCAGACTTTGCAGCGGATGCAGATGGTACCAGTTGTTTACTGTTTTATCCTTCCGGTCGGAAATTACGATGCACAACATCCTCCATGCAAATAAACAGGGTCAACATAACTTTCCCATTTGACCTGACATGCTAAGCTTTTTTCGGTCTTGGAGAATTCTTCCAGAACCCGCTGTAAATTCTTCCAGAACCCGCTGTGAATTCTTCCAGAACCCGCTGTGAATTCTTCCAGAACCCACTGTGAATTCTTCCAGAAACCACTGTGAATTCTTCCAGAATCCGTTGTGAATTCTTCCAGAACCCGCTGTGAATTCTTCAAGAACCCGCTGTCAATTCTTCTATAACGCATTGCAAATTATTCCCCATTCAGCTGCAAAATCTTCCACAACCCACTGCTAACCATACAAAAAGGAAAACCAAAAGAGAAGAAAAGGAAGAAAAAGAAGAAGAAAAGGAAGAAGAAGATCACGAAGAAGAAGAAGAGGAAGAAGAAAAGCCAAAAGAGAAGAAGAAAAAACAATAAGAGACGAAGAAGAAGAAAAGCCAAAAAGGAAGAAAAAAAGAAAAACAGAAGAAGAAGAAGAAGAAGAAGAAGAAGAAGAAGAAGAAGAAGAAGAAGAAGAAGAAGAAGAAGAAGAAGAAGAAGAAGAAGAAGAAGAAGAAGAAGAAGAAGAAGAAGAAAAGCCAAAACGGAAAAAGAAAAAAACAAAAAGGGAAGAAGAAGATCTTTGTTAGCATGTAAATAAGAATCGTTCTTAATGCCAAGTGCTAATTCCTGTGACTCAGCGAGATGGACATTCGAAGACAGTCAATCAATAACAAACTAGCGACCACGCAAAACAAAGTCAAGTATGATTCAAGTAACAAATGTTTTCTGAAAGATGAAAATATACTTGTCTGTGCTTTCTTTAGATTTACTTTGTTTACTAGCCCGTAAACAGACGCTAAGACTGGGCAGGCGCAGAAAACGTTTGGCGCCAAAATTTGCAAGGTAGAGACAAAAAGTAAAGATAACATTGTGATTAAGTAAATGTATACCTCATTTTGGCTAATTATTGACTCCTTCGCGTACAACACATAACCATTGTTGTTGTGAATCATGTTTTGTGTTTTTTGTGGGTTTTTTTGTTTGTTTTTTTGTTCTTGTTTGTGCGATTGTGTTTTGTTGTTTTTATCGAATATCACAGTACTTGTATATCCCCATTTTTATGGATTTGTTCCCATATGGTTTCGACGAATCCAAACCTGGGACGTTTGAGATGTGAGCCATGTGACTAATCACTTCGCCACGCCGCCTACCTACTGCTTCTCGCTCCATACCAGGCTTATGGCGGTCACTGCAGCTGTCCCCATTACCAGACGCCTGTAGTTAATAATTACATGAGCTCTGGCAGTTTTTGAAGAACTACATTTAGAAGGATGGGCTTGCTTGCTCCATACTGGAGGAGAAGGTTGAACGTAGGCGGACAAGAAATGGGCGGCGATACAAGTGGGAAAGCAACATTAAAAAATGGACTAATGTCTGCTGTAACTTATCAGCTGTTCCCACTGCTTAGGCACCCGAGCATTTTAGCAGAAAATAAACAGCTGATAAACAGTATATTTATGCCGACTCTGTGCTACCAGTGACAAACATGGCCTCTGTCCACGGCACGTGAGAGCATAATTTCGACGTGCAAAATGAAGTGTTTGAGGAAGGTCATCAGTGTTACCATGATAGACAGAATGCGGAACGACGACGTTCGAAGTATGGTCGGCACTACGTCTTGTGCCGAATACATTTCCCGGCAGAAAATAAGTTGGTTTAGAATGCATGCTCATCAACTTCCCTTGATGGCTTACAACGTTGGTAGGTCTGGCTACACGGCAAGGGGGCGGCCGCGGGGCAGGTGGATATATGACAATAGCGTGATTGTGCAGAGACGAGGGCTCACATTTACCGACGCAAATGCACTTGGCGAAGGATAGACGACTTAAGCTCCCCACGGCGCTCAAAGGCAGAAGTGGAAAGAAAACTAAATAGCTAATGTGAGCGGGCAGAGTGTACCGTCAAGACAAGACATAGGATATTGGAGGTCCATTGCAACCAACCTTATTTGAAGAGACGGCACTTGAATTGAATTGGCTATGAAGATGCCAGAACGCGGCAAAAATTAGATCTAGTGGTAAAAGCAAAAAAATATTTAGCGATTTGAAAGTTAAAAAATTAAACAACGGTAATTAAACAGCATGAAAGTGAGAAGAAACAAAACTGAATGCTATAGCTCATGATCTTGAAATGCCTCACTCGACAGTCAAACCATTTCTGAGGAACTAAGACAACTTTCTTCAAGCTACTGAAAGATCGCTGAAAGCTTACTTTCTTACATAAGTCGCTCCACTTATACCCTTCGGTGTCGAGGTCCCACTAAAAATACAGTCAATCAATCACAGACAGTCACCTCTCTCTGGGCCATTGACAACATCCTGCCAGTCTACACAGTAGTGGGCAGCTCTTTTCGCCTCTCTCCAGGTGTAATCATTCAATCTTCGTTCCTCCTGCCCCTCTCTCCAGGTGT
Source organism: Ariolimax columbianus (assembly GCA_036924085.1). NCBI lineage: Eukaryota > Metazoa > Mollusca > Gastropoda > Stylommatophora > Arionidae > Ariolimax > Ariolimax columbianus. Next base: position 64,449,167 of record JAVGWX010000016.1, on the reverse strand, counting down.
AATCATTCAATCTTCGTTCCTCCTGCCCCTCTCTCCAGGTGTAATCATTCAATCTTAGTTCCTCCTGCCCCTCTCTCCATGTGTAATCATTCAATCTTAGTTCCTCCTGCCCCTCTCTCCAGGTGTAATCATTCAATCTTAGTTCCTCCTGCCCCTCTCTCCAGGTGTAATCATTCAATCTTAGTTCCTCCTGCCCCTCTCTCCAGGTGTAATCATTCAATCTTAGTTCCTCCTGCCCCTCTCTCCAGGTGTAATCATTCAATCTTCGTTCCTTCTCACATTCTCTTCTCCATGTATTTATGGGTCTCTCTCTCTCCCACTCCCCCCCCCCCTTGTGGACTCCATGTGAGCGCCTGCCTAATCATGTTGGACGGTGCCTTCTGTAGCGTATGTCCCTTCCAGCCCCATTATTCTTCGCTGTATCTGTTGTTCCAATGGCTGTTGTTGGCTCCTGTCCCATAGATCTTCATGCGTCACCATATCCCACTACTTCCTGCCCACAATCTTCCGTCGACATCTGTTAACGAAGAACTGAGGTATTTGTTGTATAGCCTTGGTCGTTCTCAATGGTTTCCAACTTGATACACACGGTAGGCGAGGATATCCTCGGTAAGTGTCCACAGAGGGTCAAACGGCCACAGTTTAACATGGCTAGTGTCGCAGTTACTAGAAATAAAAACCGACCTCCAGTCGATGGGACATGAAAGGAATTCAGCAGGCAAAGAAATACAAGAGACTCATGGAACATACAATGTATGAAAGGAATTCAGCAGGCAAAGAAATAGAAGAGACTCATGGAACATACAATGTATGAAAGGAATTCAGCAGGCAAAGAAATACAAGAGACTCATGGAACATACAATGCACTAAACGAGAACAGACAAGGAAAGGCAGACTTAACAGAAACCACTTCGTTGTACACTTAAATGAACGGACAATGGCCCACTGCTGTTACAAACAAAACCAACAATTCCCCTCGATAAGAACTGTACAGTTGGGGACGGCGTGGGCTAGTACACGAAGGTGCTGGGTTCGATCCCCATCACAGCACCGGCCGTTACCCCGGGGAAGCAAACCATTAGAAAATGCAGGAGGGAGCAGACACTTACATAAAATGCATGCCGAAGTCGGATGCACTGGGCGACATGCGCAAAATTTAAAAAAAATAGTGCAACGCACACCGCCTTGGGGAATAGAGAAGAAATAAGGCGAAAACGAAAAAAAACAACAATTATACAGTGGTATTGAGACTTCGAAAAAAGACAGCAGACTATTACAGAATCAGTAGTCCTAGCTCGTGGAGGCTGCGTGGCCTAGCGGTGAAACTCACTCGATTTTCACAATCCTAACGCACTGGCAACCTACCTTACTGCACACTTGCCAAGAAACTGATAACAGCCAAATAGGTGACGTTTGTAAGAAGTGAGGTTCTGTAAAGGTCATGTTACTTACTTTTAGTCATAGTTTCAATGATCAATGATCGATGTAAAGGAAGAATTTACTGTTACGATTTACTGCTGTGGCGAGATCTGTCCGATGTGTTTGACACTATCTCTAGCGAGTGCCGTTTCGAGATCTTGCTTGTGAGCCTAGAATAAAGGAGAAATTTAACGACCAAGGCCACCATTACAACCCTCGTCGAGCAGTTGGAAACAGAATGTGTTACAGAAGCCTGGCTAAAGAAGTGGGGATATATACAGTAATCCCCATATCGGCCAACTTACTGAGAACAAACGTATTGAACTACAGACTGAGGTAAATTTGTTTCGGTACGTCTCAGGATATAGGAGAAGCCCCTGTAACCCGACACTAAAAAATAACGTCATCACTTGCATATATTTTCTTCTTTAACTTCTACATTCGTCCTGAAAGGATTTTGTGACGTAATAAACAGCGAGGCTGCCATATCAGCTACTTTCGGCCCGATACATTTGGCTGTTTTGGCTTCCCACTGCGATTCCTATTCACTTAGTCAGACCTTACATTGCTTTCAGGGCCGCCACCTGAAGGTGGAATGTGATCTTGGCTAGCTCTAGTTCGCTAACCCTTGCAAGCAGCCAGCTCTGAGCGCTGCTGTCAGTTTATTCCATGTGTTGGATCAGCATAAAATCTCATCGACAGGCCCAGTAGTTGTTCAAACTTCAAACCTTTTCAAAGCGAACTGTTGTTAACGCTGCACAAAAACTTGGAAAAAGAAGAAGAAGACAAAGAAGAAGACGAAGAAGAAGAAAAAGAAGAAGAAAAAGAAGAATTAGTAAAGGGAAGAAAAAGAAGTAGAAGAAGAGGAAGATGACGAAGAGTAAGAAGAAGAAGAAGAGGAAGATGACGAAGAGTAAGAAGAAGAAGAAGAGGAAGATGACGAAGAGTAAGAAGAAGAAGAAGAGGAAGATGACGAAGAGTAAGAAGAAGAAGAAAAATCCATATCTGTCCTTCGCCCCGGGGTGACATGATGATCCAAGGGTGTGATGCAGAACATCTCTCCATCTCGTTTTCGGGAGGGGGGGAGAGAGGGGGGGGCTGGGCATGGCCGGACGGTGGTAGTTGTGTGGCAGCAAAGACACCTTCCTCGCCCATCTACCACCAGGAACGCTGACCACATGACCGGTCCATCTGTACTGAGAGAATAACCATGCGATGTACGTGGCTACATTCGACGACAATATTTCTTCTCCAGGGATCAAGATGCTAAGCAGCGAATGAGCTGCAGTGGTCAGCGACCCATAGCTGACTGCTAGCGCCAGGGCCAGCAAACAAGAGTTGCCAAGACCCTTCTACACCTCCACGCGGTGATCCTGGATAACAGGCTGCAGCAGGGCATACTGGCTAAGGAGAAGGGATCAAAGAGGGAATGCTAACCCGGTACTAAAAGAATGCTTGCTGAAGTCGGATGTGTTGGACCGAAAAGTACAAATATCGCAGTCAAGCTGTAAACTACGACACAACGCATTCCGTTCTCTGGACTACATTCTGCTACTTAAGTTCTTTCAGGGTTTGGTAGCGGGACATTGAGAACCAACGAAGCCAAGCCAAGCCATTCTTCTCCAGAGGAATCCATAAACGATGTTTGGCACCGGGTCACTAGTATTAAACGCGGTGGAGAGACTGCCTCGATAGATGATATAGTTGTATGCCAGTTTAACTTTATAAATTTGAAACTATTTTGTGTCTGGTTTTCACTTCATGCATCATCGTATATCAATATTGCGTTCTTCAGGGAGTTGTTTTTTCCAAATGCTCCTGTCACTTTACATCTAGTATTAAGGTCTTGAGAAGTATTGAATCAAATTGAAGGCAGCGTGTGTTTCATAATTTGACAGGCAAATGATTAAATAATTACAAGTGTGAGGCATATTACTATATGTATATTATCAGAGAACGCACTCTATTTCGAGACGGTGTGGAGGCTGCGTTGTCTCGCAAATACCACTGGGCTGGACACGTTGCGCGCATATCAGATATCAGACGGACGCATAACGACACTTTGGTGGTTATATGATTATACGATAGCGAGATAGTCTGGTGAGAAACCTAGGTTCGAAATGGTACGACACAGCGAAACATCGGACTGCATAAAGGGCATTATTGGCTACGATGCATACGGCACACCCGCCGGACTGAAGTATTGTATTGTATGTATACAATATATATATATATATGTGGCTATAATATCAGGGTTTGGTTATGTGGTTAGCGGAGTAGCATAGATGGGGCCTGACAGGCTGCGGGTCACCTTGCTCTAATGTACACTTCCACCACCACCAGTCTCAAGAATGGGAGATCGTATATTCTAGGGGCTAACAGATGCTGGGATTGACCTGGCAAGTCACCAGTGGATATTCACCTGGCAAAACCTATGGATCAAAGGAGGTCAGACGTCCGCCACGATGTCTAACAACATAAGTGGGCTGAAGATATATATATATATATATATATATATATATATATATATATATATATATATATATATATATATACATACATATATATATATATATATATATATATATATATATATATATTGTATACATACAATACAATTCTTCAGTCTGGCGTGTGTGTCGTAGGCTACGTAGCCAATAATGTCATGTGTGCAGTCCGATATATATATATATATATATATATGTACATAGCATGTCCTTTGCAGAACGTCGCTTCTTACAGTTGCCAACCTATTTGACTGTTATAGGTTTCTTGTCCAATGTGCAGCACGGTAGGTAGCTATTTCTTTCCTTACGTGGAGGAGCAAATAAAACCCATGTCTGCTAAACTGGACACGATCGTGATTCGAACCGGGTGCGTTGGGATTGTGAAAGGGATGTTTCACCCCTAAACCACGCAGTCGCCCACATATATATTACTGTAATTTCAAGTTTCGTGTGAATCTCTAATGTATGTGTACGCCGACACATCCACTCACTCACTCACTCACTCACTCGCACACACACACACACACATCAAGTCACATTTCAAAAACACAATTACAATTCTCCAGCCTTGTACCGCTAAAACAGCGCCAATAAGGCGGGAGAATGTTGTACTTCAAACCCATTATTACCCCAGCAATGGGAAAATGTTGTACGACAGTAGTAAGTAATGTTTGACTTAGTAGAATGGCGAATGTAAGGTTGTCAAACACACGGTCCATCAGACCATACAAGGCCTGGACAATGTTATTTAGAGGACAGCCTATACACAAAGGATAATAATCAGAGTATAAGACTTATTCCAAATCTTTCCAGAACAAAAACAGTTGCGATTGAGAAGACAACAAAAAGACACACTAAATGCGAGATTAAGTTAAGCAAGACAGACATTTAAACATACTGAAATCTCCAATGACTTGAAGTAAAATGGCCCCGTTTTTAACATAAGGGTTACATTTGTTCATTTCTGTTTTGTGTGTGGCTTATAGTAGTGTTTCCTAACCCCAGGTCTGCTGACCTGTGCCGGTATAAAGAAATCTCCTGCCGGCACGCAAAAAAAGTTTTGCGCTGAACCCTTTAGCTGTGGAAATTGCATTGAGACGATATAAATTATAATTTGCAAATTTGTGCCCTCATATTACGTCAGGGTCACCAGTGTCCATACTCTTCGAACACAAGAGCTCATATATGTTTTGCATGTTTGTTAATCAAAGTATTTAAGGTTCTTTTCTTCTTTTTTTGTGGTAAATGACTGTTTTACTGTTGTGGATTTTAAAAAAAATTACTGTTAAACTTTCATTTTGTAATATTATATTTTCAAATCGAATACACAAAATACAAAGTCCAAAACAATCCTTATTTCAATTTGAATGATTCGCGAAAAATGGTTTCCTATTTTCATTGGTCCGCGAAAAATATATTATTTTTCTATAAGAAGAAGAAAATGAGAAAAAGAAAAAGAAGAAGAGAAGGAAGAAGAAGATGAAAAAGAAGAAGACAAAAAGAGTACGAAGATTAAAATAGAAAAAAAAGAAGAATAAGAAAAACATTTTTTAAAACAAAGAAAAATAAGAAGTGAAGGAGGAAGAATGGGTTGAAAGCCATTGTTCGCAGATTATCGCAAGACAATTAGGTATCAAGTTCCAATAATGAAGCTTCCATTAGAATCGCCATGTAATTCCCTAAACAGACGGCTCTAATTGTCTATAACGACAACGGGGGATCTCAAACTTGGGTCAGCCAAATTAAATCTTGCGATCAGCTACATTTGCGGCCACCAAGTTATAGAGGATGCAGTCAAAGGCGGGAGTTGAGGTCGGGGAAATGTGAAATCAGTAGTGGAAAAGCAAAATAAAAATGATAAAGCAAAAGCAAAAATGTTAAAAACAACAAAATAACAAACTAAAATGTGTTTATGCAAATGTGAGAAACATAGTAGATAAAAGAAAAGAATTGGAACTGTACGTAGAAGAAGAAAAACCAGATATAATAGGATTAATAGCAGCATGGACATATGAGGACAGTGCAGATAGTGAACTCGAAATAGAGGGATATACAATGTTAAGGAAAGATATAGTAGTTGGAGACAAGGCTAAGGGAGGTGACGTTTTATTATACTGTATAAATTCAGTAAATTTAACGATCAAATGTGATTTATCACTAGGCAACAACAATGAAAGTGTATTGGGAGGAATCGAAAGTGGGGGTAAAAAACTGTGATTTTAAGTATGCTACATATGTCCATCAAGTCAAAAAGACGAAGACGAGGAGCTGAATGTAAGCATAGAAAAGGCAAGTACAGGGAAATTATTATTAATGGAGGATTTCAACTTTCCACAAATAAAATGGGATTTGCACAGAAGCACTTGTAGAGTCAAAACCTATTGTTTAGTGCACAAGGGACAAGTTTTTTGATTCAACATATAGAAGCAGCTACCAGACGTTGCCATTGGAGAACTGATTGGTTCAAGTGACCATCAGATCATCCGTTTGGGATCTTACAGCAGAGAAAGAAGTAAACATACACATGCGAACATACGACTATTCTAAGGCAGTTGTTAAGAAGATGAAAGAGGCAGTGAGCCACATAATCTGGAAAGATATTATCGGAGGAACAGATGTTGAACAATAATGGGAGAGTTTTAAAACAGTTCTAGAAATGCTAAAAGAGGAGTGTGTTCAATGTAGAGAGGTAAACACCAAGCGTAAAAAGTAGATAGCTAGATTTGTATTTCAATGTAGAAAAGTTAAAAATAAAGCATGGAAAAATATATAAAGAAAGATAAATCAAAAGAAATATATTTTAAATATTTGGACAAGCAAAACATAGCTCAGTAAGTGAATAGAGCAGCAAATAGTCTTCGAAAAGTTCTTGCTCGTCGGATTTTCGAAAAGTACTTGCTCGTAGGATTGACTGATAGTAACAGCTTCTTTTCTTATGTTAGAAATAAACAGAGAACGAGAGGCAAAGATAGGCCTTTTCATAGATAGCACAGGAAAAATAATAAGTGAGAATAGGGAGGCAGCTAACCTACTCAATCAGTACTTTGGCACATTCTACACAAAATAAGACTGCTCCAAGATCCCAAAGCCTATATATATATTTCCAAAGAGACAAGAATACAGAGCGATAAAAATCAATCTGTATTACAAAGAAAATTGTTTTATTTATAAATGGACGGTTGAAAAAGGATAAATGTCCAGGTCAAGATGGTATTCATCCAAAATTGCTGTTTGAAATTAGAGACCAACTAGCAAAACCATTCGCTATTTTAAGTTTTCAATCACTTGCAAAAAAAAAAGATTGTTCCAGGTGATTGAAAAGATGCAAAAGTGATTTCCTTATTCAAAAATGGCCAAAAAGCAGATCCAGCAAATTATAGACCGGTGAGTTTAACGAGCACAGTCTGTAAATTGTTAGAATCAATAATCAAAGAAAACAGTGTAATGCATTTAGACAAGTTTAATCAAATCAGAAATAGTCAGAATGGGTTTACTAGAGGGAGATCGTGCTTAACAAATCTATTAGAATTCATGGAGGAGGTTACTGAAATGATAAATAAGGGGATCCAGTGGATTTTACTTCACTTGATTATGCTAAGGCCTTTGATAGAGTACCTCATCAAAGATTATGTCAAAAGTTAAAAATCACATGGAATCGGTGGGGAAGTTGCCAAATGGATTGAAAATTGTTCAACAGGAAGAAAGTAGAGAGTGGGCATAAATAAGAAGTGGTGTGAAGTAAAGAGTGGAGTGCTACAGGGCTCAGTTTTGGGACCAATTTTGTTCTTGATATATATACACGATTTACACACTTATATGGGATCCATGATTGCAAAACTCGTTAATGACACCAAACTATTGCAGAAGTGTCTAATCTAAACCAGAAGCGGATATATTGAGGTCGGATTTAGATAAAATTTGAGAATGGTGTGCAAGCTAGCAAAAGGAGTTTAATGTAGATAAATGTACAATCATCCACACGGGTAGATCAAATGTGGAACATAATTACAGAATAAGCGAGAACAATATTCATCATTAGCTCTTTCCGTCTTGTCAGACGATTTTAATTGTGCTATGAAAAAAAGTTAAGCAACTACAGTTCATGACGGTAACGAATGTGACTCGTAAGACCAATCCGAGCAGAGAAGCGTCTTCCACAGTGTTTGCAAGGAAAGTCTGGACCGTTTGCGGCATCGCATGGTGTGGCTTGTCTTCTCAAACGCTATCTTTATTCTATCAGCAATCAGCATCTCCTTTGTCTGTATTCCATGTTTAAACCTGCCCCTCCATGTAATACGATCTATGGCGTCCTGTTCCCATTATTCCAAATCGATACCTGCATCATTCATATCCCGCTTCCATACATCCTTGTACCGAAGTAGTAACCGGTCCTGATACCTTTTTCCCAACTGTAATTCTCCATAGAGAAGATACGTTGGTAAACAGAAAAATAAGTATTCTGCGGCCAGGTCAGGAGACAACGTTGACTTAAAAAAACTGAATTTTCTTTTTGTTATCAACAACTCTCTAACAAGCAGTAATGTTTTTGATGGCACTGTAATTCTCCATAGAGAAGATATATTGGTATTCTGCCACCATCCATCCTCCGAATGTGTCTCAGCCATCGGAACCTTTGAAGACTAAGCATGGAACAGATTGTGACAGTGCCTGTTCTCTCCACCTCTGCGTTGGCGATCTTGTCTTGTCGCCCAACCCCCGGGATTCTGTGCAGGCACCTCATGTGATAGCTGTGTTTTTGTTTTAACAGTGAACTTCTTGTTCTCCCAGACCAAATGCTCATTGTTGTTGCTGCCCTGCCTATTCTGCTATTGATCTCTTGGTCCAGGCATAATTTATTATTGACTGAGGAACCCAAGTACGTTAAATTATTTACTATATCGAGAACCTCCTCATCAATGGAGATTACTGGTGGTTTGTTAGCACCCTGGACCATAACTTGTGTTTTCGTTTTGCTGATTGTTAACCCAAACTCAGAGCAGGCATCAGAAAATGCAGATAGTAAGCTTTGCAGTTCCTCCTCTAAGAGTCGTAATTGCGGCATCATTCGCAAAGAGCAGCTCTCTCATCAGCACCGTGTTTATTTTGGTCTTGGCTTTCAGCCTTTGGGAATTGAATATCTGGGCACGAAATGCATGCTTCAATAGAAGTGAGAAATATATTCCAAAGAGGGTTGGAGCAAGTACACAGCTTTGTTTAACTCCGCACTTCATTGCAAACTCCTGTGAGGACGCACGGTCAAAGTTTATGGTGCCTTTCATGTCAGTGCGGAACGACTCGATAATGCCCAGAAGAATTGGTGGGCAACTAATTCTCCTGAGCACTTTGAACAGACCCACACCACTGACCAAGTCAAATGTCTTTGTGAGATCTATAAAGTCAATATACAACAGTTGCTTTTGTTTTCTGCATTTCTCTTACAACTGTCGAAACGAGAATATCATACCAGTTCCCATGATATTTACACTGTTTTATCAGTTTCCATGATATTTACACGATAAGACTAGTTCCCATGATATTTACACCATAAGACGAGTTCCCATGATATTTACACCATAAGACTAGTTCCCATGATATTTACACCATAAGACCAGCTCCCATGATATTTACACCATAAGACCAGCTCCCATGATATTTACACCATAAGACTAGTTCCCATGATATTTACATTATAAGACCAGCTCCCATGATATTTACACCATAAGACCAGCTCCCATGATATTTACACCATAAGACTAGTTCCCATGATATTTACATCATAAGACCAGCTCCCATGATATTTACACCATAAGACCAGCTCCCATGATATTTACACCATAACACTAGTTCCCATGATATTTACATCATAAGACCAGCTCCCATGATATTTACATCATAAGACTAGTTCCCATGATATTTACACCATAAGACTAGCTCCCATGATATTTACACCATAAGACCAGCTCCCATGATATTTACACCATAAGCCTCACAGCCATAAACCCATTACACCCTAGCCTGCCCAGCATCTGTTGCTTGGAAACCGTAAATTCGACTACTGTGTTAAATGTCGCCTCTCCTTTGTATGCTATACTAAGATAGAATGTACATCTCATTAGTAAACAAAAAGTATATGAGTGATGCAAAAAAGTATCTCTCTCATCTTATGAATAAGTATTTTCAGTTTCAGTGTGTAAAGCATTGACATAATTAAACATATTATGTCTGTGGTTGAAAGTGTCTTCGTCAGAAAGAACTTCTTCACACGTCCGCGCCAAAATTGTCTAGTCGCTGGTTACCTGCTAAGCAGCCCTGCTAATACCCAACTGGGGGGGCAGGTCAAACAAACAGACCGGGGCACAGCTTGGCCTTACCAAGGTGTACAGCATTCTTTTAATAGTTTCGTAAATGTCTGCGCTTGTCGTTGCATGGTTGTCGCTGGAAGTAATGCCAGGTGCTACAACGGGAGCAACTGCCTGCGCCGCCTCCCAGGTCAGGGATACATAATTTAGAAGGAGATGGGGGTGGGGGGGGGGGGGGGGGATTAGAGAAAGATGGGGCAGGCCGCCAAGTTTACGTGGGAAATACACGTGATTATTTGAGAGAAATAGGTGTGGCTGTCTGAGAGAGAAAGGTGTGGCTGTCTGAGAGAAATAGGTGTGACTGACTGAGAGAAATACGTGTGACTGACTGAGAGAGGTGTGACTGACTGAGAGAGGTGTGACTGTCTGAGAGAGAAAGGTGTGACTGAGAGAAATAGGTGTGACTGTCTGAGAGAAATACGTGTGACTGACTGAGAGAGGTGTGACTGTTTGAGAGAAATACGTGTGACTGACTGAGAGAGGTGTGACTGTCTGAGAGAGAAAGGTGTGACTGAGAGAAATAGGTGTGACTGAGAGAAATAGGTGTGACTGTCTCAGAGAGAAAGGTGTGACTGAGAGAAATAGGTGTGACTGTCTGAGAGAAATACGTGTGACTGAGAGAGGTGTGATTGTCTGAGAGAGGTGTGACTGTCTGAGAGAGGTGACTGTCTGAGAGAGGTGACTGTCTGAGAGAGGTGTGACTGTCTGAGAGAGGTGTGACTGTCTGAGAGAGGTGTGATTGTCTGAGAGAGGTGTGACTATCTGAGAGAGGTGTGATTGTCTGAGAGAGGTGTGACTGTCTGAGAGAGAGGTGATTGTCTGAGAGAGGTGTGACTGTCTGAGAGAGGTGTGATTGTCTGAGAGAGGTGTGACTGTCTGAGGGAGGTGTGATTGTCTGAGAGAGGTGTGACTGTCTGAGAGAGGTGACTGTCTGAGAGAGGTGTCTGTCTGGGAGAGGTGTGACTGTCTGAGAGAGGTGTGACTGTCTGAGAGAGGTGTGACTGTCTGAGAGAGGTGTGACTGTCTGAGAGAGGTGACTGTCTGAGAGAGGTGTGATTGTCTGAGAGAGGTGTGATTGTCTGAGAGAGGTGTGATTGTCTGAGAGAGGTGTGACTGTCTGAGAGAGGTGTGACTGTCTGAGAGAAATAGGTGTGACTGAGAGAAATACGTGTGACTGACTGAGAGAGGTGTGACTGTCTGAGAGAGAAAGGTGTGACTGAGAGAAATAGGTGTGACTGTCTCAGAGAGAAAGGTGTGACTGAGAGAAAAAGGTGTGACTGACTGAGAGAAATACGTGTGACTGACTGAGAGAGGTGTGACTGTCTGAGAGAGAAAGGTGTGACTGAGAGAAATAGGTGTGACTGTCTGAGAGAAATACGTGTGACTGACTGAGAGAGGTGTGACTGTTTGAGAGAGGTGTGACTGTCTGGGAGAGGTGACTGTCTGAGAAAGGTGACTGTCTGAGAGAGGTGTGACTGTCTGAGAGAGGTGTGATTGTCTGAGAGAGGTGACTGTCTGAGAGAGGTGTGATTGTCTGAGAGAGGTGTGATTGTCTGAGAGAGGTGTGACTGTCTGAGAAAGGTGACTGTCTGAGAGAGGTGTGATTGTCTGAGAGAGGTGTGACTGTCTGAGAGAGGTGTGACTGTCTGAGAGAGGTGTGACTGTCTGAGAGAGGTGTGACTGTCTGAGAGAGGTGTGACTGTCTGAGAGAGGTGTGATTGTCTGAGAGAGGTATGATTGTCTGAGAGAGGTGTGATTGTCTGAGAGAGGTGTGACTGTCTGAGAGAGGTGTGATTGTCTGAGAGAGGTGTGACTGTCTGAGAGAGGTGTGATTGTCTGAGAGAGGTGTGATTGTCTGTCAGAGGTGTGACTGTCTGAGAGAGGTGTGATTGTCTGAGAGAGGTGTGACTGTCTGAGAGAGGTGTGATTGTCTGAGAGAGGTATGATTGTCTGAGAGAGGTGTGATTGTCTGAGAGAGGTGTGACTGTCTGAGAGAGGTGTGATTGTCTGAGAGAGGTGTGATTGTCTGAGAGAGGTGTGATTGTCTGAGAGAGGTGACTGTCTGAGAGAGGTGTGATTGTCTGAGAGAGGTGTGATTGTCTGAGAGAGGTGTGACTGTCTGAGAGAGGTGTGACTGTCTGAGAGAGGTGTGACTGTCTGAGAGAGGTGACTGTCTGAGAGAGGTGTGACTATCTGAGAGAGGTGTGGCTGTCTGAGAGAGGTGTGATTGTCTGAGAGAGGTGTGACTGTCTGAGAGAGGTGTGACTGTCTGAGAGAGAGGTGACTGTCTGAGAGAGGTGTGATTGTCTGAGAGAGGTGTGACTGTCTGAGAGAGGTGTGATTGTCTGAGAGAGGTGTGATTGTCTGAGAGAGGTGTGATTGTCTGAGAGAGGTGTGATTGTCTGAGAGAGGTGTGACTGTCTGAGAGAGGTGTGATTGTCTGTGAGAGGTGTGACTGTCTGAGAGAGGTGTGACTGTCTGAGAGAGGTGTGATTGTCTGAGAGAGGTGTGATTGTCTGAGAGAAGTGTGATTGTCTGAGGGAGGTGTGATTGTTTGAGAGAGGTGTGATTGTCTGAGAGAGGTGTGATTGTCTGAGAGAAGTGTGATTGTCTGAGAGAAGTGTGATTGTCTGAGAGAAGTGTGATTGTCTGAGAGAAGTGTGATTGTCTGAGGGAGGTGTGATTGTCTGAGAGAAGTGTGATTGTCTGAGAGAAGTGTGATTGTCTGAGAGAGGTGTGATTGTCTGAGACGTGAGTGGTGAACATGTTACTTGTATGTAAGTACAGTAATATTGTTTGTGGATTCAAAATGATGGAACCTACTGCAAAGAAATGATGCAGGTCGAATGATGTCAAAACTTAAGCCACTTAATTTAACCTTAATTTGAACTTTGATATTGTCCAATCGAATGAGCGAATGAAAAGTGTAGATAGGTCTGTTTCTTTCTAACTCTGTACAACAACTCAATGATAATAATAGGGGTAGGATTAATATTATTTGACAGAAACAGATTTTGGTAAAACACTCAAAAGAAGTTGCCCTACTCCTCTCCTACAGAAACAAATCGCGTATTATTTAGTTTACAAACTGTCTAATGATTACGAGACATGTAGACTAAACAAACGGTCACGTATCATAACTGGTTGCTGTTGTTTGCGAATGCCCAAAATGAGTAGATTTACTCATTTGTGCGACCTGAAAAGGACGTTAAGTGGCTGGTTGCAGTAGCTTTCCTCACATTCCAAGCGTGCTGATGAAGGCTGCCATGAAAACAGCCCGTTTACAGAAGGGCTACGAGGAAGCAGAGGTGAGGTCTTGGCCAGTATGTTTTGCCTGACCCTGACTAACATGTCTGATCAGAATATTTTGCCTGACCAGACATCAGTCTTCCTCCCCATCATAACTGATAAGTCCATGTAATGATACAGCGCAAGACAGAACGGATCAGACTTGTTTGTACTAGGCGATTATGTTGATTCACACTCGTGATAGAATGACAGATTATCACAGAGTCATCACAACCCTAGATAGGGAATGCACAGAGTGGTGCAACTCGAGGTTAACCAGCGGTTAAACATTCGGTGCAGTCATGCCATCATATACACATATAGATCGGTGCTAGTGAGAGATCTGGTCCGAGCTTATCTGCTTGAGTGACATGTCTCGAGCAGAGGGGGCATACACAACAACAACCTCTAGTACGAGAATGGAGACGGATACAGTGATTGCACCTTTGAGATGGCTCTCTAAGACCTCTTTAACACGGGCAGTCATCCTGCCAGACTCCCAATTCTTACTTCGGAAGGTCGCTGTAGTCAAGAGGCACTCGCCTCTCGCAGTGATGAACGGAAACGGTGGGCGATCGAATCCGGCAAGTTTCAAGAGACCCCTGGCCTCACGGGAGGTACGTCCAGAGTACCTGTATCCAGAGCTACCTCCAGTCGTCTCGACCAATAGGCTTGCCACTGATCCAAGGTAACTCGGGACAAGAGAGTGAGATTGATGACCAGCGCATAATCCAAATACAGCGCACATCACATTATTAAGACAAAACCGTCCGATGTTGTGGCCATGTTGCGATGGGCAATAACTTCGGAAGGTACCGAAGGGCTGGCTAACGCATGAGTGGATGACTGCAGTACAAGCATGAAACGTGCAGAGGCTAGGGTGGATCTACTGTCCGGATCATGCTAGTGCTCAAAGAAAGTCCCAAAAGCGTGTCTTCTTCACAAGCACCAACTACGGGTACACTAGATACGGTGTATGAGTTGGGCAAGGTATAAACAGCAAGGAAGGGAACTAGCCACCCCACCTCAGATAGGCTGCGGCTTAGTACATGGAGAGTTATCTTCATTCCCGACGGCAGATGTTGCCATGGGACCCACCCTTACCTTTACCTTAGATATGACCAGTAGTGTCATTTGAAAGTCTATCAATGACCGCTTTTTAGATGATGGCACCGCAATAGATGAATCACCAATGCATAGATTGTAGAGTTCTAAAATCGAACGAGGTTGGAGCGGACTGGGACACAAGAGAAAGGACGGACCAGAAGTGTGTACAACCAACAAGCTGCAGGAACCATCAGTATCTACACCCTTCTCCGACGTGCAGTGAAGTCGATTCTTAGAAACAGAACTAAACAGGTGGGCTGGTCTGTTCTCTTCCTGACTATTGTTCCATCCCTTAGAAACAGAACTAAACAGGTGGGCTGGTCTGTTCTCTTCCTGACTATTGTTCCATCCCTTAGAAACAGAACTAAACAGGTGGGCTGGTCTGTTCTCTTCCTGACTATTGTTCCATCCCTTAGAAACAGAACTAAACAGGTGGGCTGGTCTGTTCTCTTCCTGACTATTGTTCCATCCCTTAGAAACAGAACTAAACAGGTGGGCTGGTCTGTTCTCTTCCTGACTATTGTTCCATCCCTTAGAAACAGAACTAAACAGGTGGGCTGGTCTGTTCTCTTCCTGACTATTGTTCCATCCCTTAGAAACAGAACTAAACAGGTGGGCTGGTCTGTTCTCTTCCTGACTATTGTTCCATCCCTTAGAAACAGAACTAAACAGGTGGGCTGGTCTGTTCTCTTCCTAACTATTGTTCCATCCCTTAGAAACAGAACTAAACAGGTGGGCTGGTCTGTTCTCGTCCTGACTATTGTTCCATCCCTTAGAAACAGAACTAAACAGGTGGGCTGGTCTGTTCTCTTCCTGACTATCGTTCCATCCCTTAGAAACAGAACTAAACAGGTGGGCTGGTCTGTTCTCTTCCTGACTATTGTTCCATCCCTTAGAAACAGAACTAAACAGGTGGGCTGGTCTGTTCTCGTCCTGACTATTGTTCCATCCCTTAGAAACAGAACTAAACAGGTGGGCTGGTCTGTTCTCTTCCTGACTATCGTTCCATCCCCAACAGTAATTCAGATACCCATTTACAGTTATGTTGGCTGGAGCGGGACGATAACTGTAATCAAACCAAGGAACCTAGCTGTGAGAAGCGAACGCTCTATAACTGCTACACAGACTCTCCTCATCAAAAACTATCACATCTGTGATTACTATCAGTACTGTGGTCCATCCGAAGAATCTATAGGACTGACGAATTGAGGCTGCTTAGCCCTGCAGTTGCCATGTACTGTAAAACTTGGTCGTGGAGAGTGGTTAACCGATGTGCGAGTCCATCTTAATGGACTCAAAAACTAGAGCAAGGAAGACCCGCAGCCTGTTAGACGCCGTCTACGCTGCTCTTAACAAACCACCTAACCATGGCCGGTATTATATGCGGTGTCACACAGTTAGTCACCTCTTACGATATTCTCTCTGCGTAGCAGTAGTGCTATTCTTGTCCTTGTCATACACAAACACCCCGGTGGACGACTCGGCTTGTAAATGTATGTTACGATTATATAACCACTTAATATGGAAGGGGTTCGCCTCCCTAATAGTATACGCCCGGAAGCACATTACTATGTAGATACGCCACTATTTGTTTCCAAAAGGAGCATTAGCTTACACAGACAAATAAGAATGCCAAGGTAAACTGCTAAGAGCATGTATGTTTATTTATAAATACTTCCTGATTCATTTGGGAATCTTCTTGGCACCGATGAAATGTGCAACAGCAGCTGAAGCATGTATGACGTTTCAGTGGACTTGCACGTTGCTCAAATAGTATCTAGAACAGGGCAGGGCAAATATCGGGAACCAGGACGACATTGCGCGAAGAAAAGTTGCTGTGGGGGCCTAAGGTTTCATAATCAGTTTTGTATTTACTCGTAGAATGTCCTCCATCGCGTATATTCACACTCATTGTTATTGAAAATATATTTTCCCGTCTATTCCCTCTCTTTTTCGCCGAAGAAGGTCAGAATGTCGGCGGATCGTAATTAACTTCCGTGCTTGGAGTGCTCATTGTGCATGTCTCAGAAGAAGTACATGTTGTTGTGGACCGAGATTAGCGGCCAACAGTTTCTCAGTTGCCACCTTGATTACCTGGATTTCTGCATGATTATTTTGACAGAATTCTTCAGTTGGAATTCCAAATGTATTCCTAAAATTGTTTGGGTATTTCATGTTCACTCCCGCTCCTCTATTCTGTACTACACTCTGCACTGACCCTTATGTGTACAATCGGATCCAGAGTTGCTGTGTGTATTCATCATCCAGGATACTGGGAGTAACTGTCTTACGTTGCACACTGTTCTGTTCATTTTATTCAAGTATTCATTTCACTTTTGTTTGCATTCATACTGATAGTCCATGCTCCTCTCTCCAATGGGATTTGTTCTGGTACGGACTTAACAGGGGTGTCGAATTCATGTAGATCTGTAGTTTGTTTAAGAAGTCGTTTGGCCTGGTGCGTAAAACTGCTTACTCGGGTCAATGTTAAAATAGACCGTGGCTCGGTTTAAGAAAGATATACAGGAATTATGTTTATTTAAAACTGGAACCTGGGCCTCACATAACAACCTCGGCATTATGGGACTTTTTTTGTATCGTGATTAACGTAGTGACAGGCCTCCCGAATATAACTGGCTATCCCACCTCATACACAAGCTGTGGCTTCGTACGAAGTCTCTAACACTTCATCCCCATCACAGCACCAGCCGTTACCCCGGGAAAGCAAACCCTTAAAAAATGAAGAAGGAAGCAGACCCTTACATAAAATGTATGCTGAATTCGGATGCACTAGGCCAACGGGCGCACAATAAAAATCATAGTGTAATGCACACCGCCTTGGGGAATAGAGAAATACGACGAACACACCAAACAAAACAAAAAATCCCTGACAGCAGCGTTTCCTTTTTGACTGTAACTGTCGTTCTGGAGGCCAGGCTTTGTATAGTGCTTTCCTCCTCCATCGTCCCCATCCTCTTGTACGGCTACGAGGCCCGAACACTACTACGACGGGACCAGCAGCATCTTCAGGCCTTAAACCTGCGTAACCAGAGACGCATCTTTAGGCCTTCCACCTGCGCAACCAGAGACGCACCTTCAGGCCTTCCACCTGCGCAACCAGACATGCATCTTCAGGCCTTCCACCTGCGCAACCAGACACGCATCTTCAGGCCTTCCACCTGCGTAATCAGACACGCATCTTCAGGCCTTCCACCTGCGCAACCAGAGACGCATCTTCAGGCCTTCCACCTGCGTAATCAGACACGCATCTTCAGGCCTTCCACCTGCGCAACCAGAGACGCAGTGTAGATTGAGATCCCATCTTTATAGAAAATTAACGAGTGACAGGACGGATCGTTTCACCTGTCGCAAAGGCTCCATGACAGATGAAACATTTGTTGCAGACCTGTCCAATATTTACTAGTGAAAGGAGACCACAAGAGTACAGTCAGTATGAAAGCTGTACGGCTGTGTCTGAAGCCTTGGACTGAATGCCACCATTGTTAGAATCATAGGTGTAAATGTCACATGGCGAATGAGTGCAAATATTAGGGCTACAGTTTCTATAGCTCTATTTTAAACACATAAAGCATCAACATTCTCTGCGGCGTTAGGCCAGCGTGAATTATATCCTGTCGCTTTGAAACGAAGTAGTTAGTGTCACGGCTCACACCCCACACATGCATATGTTCACATTCAACAAGGTAGTGCACCTGTGGGAATTAAACTCATTTTAAAATGCTTGATGAAGTCGGATGCTCTGGGTCGCACTGTGCAATACACAGTGCACGGCACTCTGCATTATGAAATAAGGCGAACTGAAACTATAATACCGCTAACAGAATCAGCGATAACTAATCTCACCATATCTGTCGCCTTCAGCTACAAAAAAAAACGTGTCTTAAACATTAAAAAAACGTCTGTCTTAAACGGAAAACGTCTGTCTTAAACGGAAAACGTCTGTCTGAAACAAACAGAAAGCGTCTGTCTGAAACAAACAGAAAACGTATGTCTGAAACAAACAAAAAATGTCTTGAACAAAAAACGCCTCTCAAAGACAGAGACCATCTACCAGAAAGAAGACAAGCATTACAGAGAATAGTAAAAGACATACCACCACAAACATTCCTTAAACCACCAGAAATACAAGCAAAATTAATAGCTGATACAACCAAAACTTGCAAAACTAATATGTTGAAAATAGTAAAGACGACTTCCTTCTCAGGGCCCATGAGATGCTTGACTTCTTCCGCAAGAGACTCTACCCTGAGACCACTTTCTCCTCCGCCCTTCAGGGGGTTCTTCCTATCTCCCGTCAAGACTCCCTCACTCCCACTCACCGTCCTCCCTCTGACCGTGTGAGACTCGTCCTCACTTATCACCCTCATTGTGTCTCTGTCCGGTATATCCTATTCCGCCATCTCCCTATTCTTCACTCTGATCCTGCCATCTCCCTATTCTTCACTCTGATCCTGCCATCTCCCATCTCCCTATTCTTCACTCTGATCCTGCCATCTCCCTATTCTTCACTCTGATCCTGCCATCTCCCTATTCTTCACTCTGATCCCGCCATCTCCCTATTCTGATCCTGCCATCTCCCATCTCCCTATTCTTCACTCTGATCCTGCCATCTCCCTATTCTTCACTCTGATCCTGCCACTCGTATAGTTTTTCCCGATCTTCTCCTTGTCGCCTACAAACGGGACAGGAACCTGAGGGACTTGATGGTCAGTAGTCGCCTACACACCAGCCCTCACAACCTTCCAGGCACCAGGCCGTGCAAAAATACACGTGGTTGTGTTACCTGCCCTCATGTCATCCTTTCTCACTCCATCACCTTTCCTAAGGCTGAATTCTTCATCAAAGAGGAATTCACATGCAATTCCCGTAATGTCATCTATTCTATCATCTGCCGCCAGTGTGGTATGACATGCATTGGGGAAACTGGTATGGAACTGCGGGAGCGTTTCCGCCAACACCTTAACGATATCCGCAACTGCACAGGTTCCCCAATTGCCAGCCACTTCAATAGTCCTGAGCACTGGGGTAAGGCTGACGTTAGAGTCACTGGTCTAGTTTCTTGCTTCTCTGACGATCGTTATAGATTCGCCCATGAGAATAGACTTATCTCCAGCATAGGTTGTCTCCAACCACATGGCATTAATATCTTCCATACTTTTTCTTAAACCCTCACACTGGCCTCCATCTATTTGTCTTCCTTTGTTCCCCCCCCCCCCCCATTCTTCTATCAGCTCTCGCCCCCCCCCCCTCCTATATTAATCTCACGCCCTCCCGGCTTATATCACCTTCTCTCTGTTCTCCCATCTGGATCACTATTTGGCCGTTTCCATATTTGGCCACCATTGGCTTATCCGGCGCATTCCCCTCCACGTCTTATGATCTCCTGGCCACCTTGTTTGACCGCTCACCTTCATTTTCAGTCAAGCATCTGACCCAACCGGTCGCTTAGACAGACTGGCTCTACTATCAGATAAGTTGACCATTTTTTCCTTATATGTTGATTTGTTAGTTCAGCATTTTTGTCCCTGATGAAGGCCTATTGGTCGTAACGTAGGTTTTGTTGTGTTCTCGTCTCGGTGCGGTATCTTCTTCTTCTTCGTACGCAGTCAAACAGTAACCATTATTTTTTCGAAAAAAGCGGCGGTCATCCTGAGGCTGTCGCCGCTGCCATTGAGCTTGTCTTGCAGTTCCACTGGTGATGGCCACATCTGCTCTCTCTGATCCTCGTATGTCAGGCAGTTCTGCATCAGATGTTCAGCGGTCATTTTACCGGTACCGCACGGGCATTCGTCGGTACAACCTATCTTCAATTTGTTGAATACGTGGTACCTCAGTCTATTGTGGCCAGTGCGAAGTCTGAAGACAACGACCTGCTCTCTTCGGTTCAACTGGTAATAGGCATCGTTTTTGGTGTAACCAGTATGTTCGGTCTCCCATTTGGTCATGTATCTGGCTTTGATAAGCCGTTTTGACTCTTTGTACGTCATACTAGTATCTGTCTTTTAAAGACTCAGCTGAGGGCGAGGCTACGCATGTCCATCATGAAGAAACTTGCTGGTACTGCTTGAGGCGCTGACAGAAACTTGCTGGTACTGCTTTGGGTGCTGACGGAAACACACTAAAGAAATTATTCACAGGCAGAGGGAGACCAGTTTTGGAATACGGCATTACAGCTTGGACCACGGCATTTAAATCAAAATTTGACAAAATAGTGCGAACATAGAATCAAGCATCCTACATCAAAACAGAAGCCCTGAAGTCCGCCCAAATAAAAGACCTGGAAGCTATGACTGGGACACAGCTAATGGAAGACCGCCGAGACTGCAGAATCCTACAGCAAGCGGGAAAATTCAAAAGAATCATGGACCAGCCGATGCACCACAAACTAAATGGGTTGGGGCGCGGCAGGCTAAAAAGGAAACTATTACAGTCCAGGAAAAAGAAAAGATTACAAACAATGCTGCACTTTTAAACGAAAAAAATAAAACCAATACCAGCATACTCCATCCGCTGCCTCTGGAAAGGAAGACCCTTCCCTGATCGTATATGCAATATCCCCAACATTGAAGACAAAAAGACACAAACAGAGGAATAGAAACAACATAGTTACAAATTACATCAACCACAAATTTCCACCAACAACCTGAACACACGCTTATACGGATGGTTCAGCCAAAGATGCCACTGGAAACGGGAGAGGATGCATCACTATAAATCTAAAAAGCAAAGTATACTCAGCAGCATTTGCCACTGGGAGACGCTGCAGCAACTTCAGTGCTGAAGCCAGTGCCCTGAGACAAGCAGGTGAAACCCTTTTAGACCACAAGGAGCAGGCAGAAAAGCAAGTGGTCATTTTCACAGACGCCCTTGCAGTGTTAATGACGCTCAAAAACCAGCACAAAAATGAACTCGGTGCTCTGGCAGACTCGATCGAACGCCTGTCCCATTGCTTCAAAAAAAAAAAAAAGCATAGTCCAGTGGCTACCAGCCAATTGCAACATTCCAGGCAACGAGGAGACGGACAGACTCGCCAGAGAGGGAGGATTGCTGCAGCAGAGTGATACAGAAAGCACATTACAATGAGATTTAAGCATTCATCAGGGCAACGTACAGTGTAAATAGAAGAAAAACCACCATGGCCACATAGAAAACTATGCCTACTATCAACTCTCCAGGCGAGATCAGGTGATCATTCTCCGGCTACGCACAGGTCACAACAAACTGAGACGTCATCTGTACAACAAGTTCAAGATTGGCACTACAGACCTTTGTGCCTGCGGCACAGCCCCAGTTAAGGCAGAACATATTTTGCAGTCATGTACACTGTATACCGACAAAAGAATTTGCATTTGGCAACAGTGTTCTTCCACCAGAAGCTGTACGGAAGTGTACAGAGCCTTGAGTCGACTGCCGCATTCGTTACAGTAGTTGAAGTTGCGGTCTAAAGCCGTACGAGGAAGAAGAAGATGAAAAACGTACATGATTGGCCTGGTATAAAAATATATACAGAGACACCGCGGCGAGTACAAGAAGGTTAACAATACAAAAGATAGGATTAGAAACGTAATATTTACAGAAAGGATAAGTGGTTGAAGGAACTAAGACCGACTTCAGCAAACAGGTTGAATGTGTGTTAGGTGAGACGTAAGACCTCATTTCTCAGGGCAGGTTGAATGTGTGTTAGGTGAGACGTAAGACCTCATTTCTCAGGGCAGGTTGAATGTGTGTTAGGTGAGACGTAAGACCTCATTTCTCAGGGCAGGTTGAATGTGTGTTAGGTGAGACGTAAGACCTCATTTCTCAGGGCAGGTTGAATGTGTGTTAGGTGAGACGTAAGACCTCATTTCTCAGGGCAGGTTGAATGTGTGTTAGGTGAGACGTAAGACCTCATTTCTCAGGGCAGGTTGAATGTGTGTTAGGTGAGACGTAAGACCTCATTTCTCAGGGCAGGTTGAATGTGTGTTAGGTGAGACGTAAGACCTCATTTCTCAAGGCAGGTTGAATGTGTGTTAGGTGAGACGTAAGACCTCATTTCTCAGGGCAGGTTGAATGTGTGTTAGGTGAGACGTAAGACCTCATTTCTCAAGGCAGGTTGAATGTGTGTTAGGTGAGACGTAAGACCTCATTTCTCAAGGCAGGTTGAATGTGTGTTAGGTGAGACGTAAGACCTCATTTCTCAGGGCAGGTTGAATGTGTGTTAGGTGAGACGTAAGACCTCATTTCACAGGGCAGGTTGAATGTATGCATTCTGCGGTAACGTAATGCTCTAGTTTATCAAGTCGTGTAAATGGGTACCTGATTTTTCAGAGTTAGGTGTTGCCTTATAATACTACCACGATGTAGCTCATAGCAACAAAGGGAATTTACCTCAAAAACGTGAAATCATAGCACTTTGACGCTTTAAAAACATTTACTAACGTCTGGTCAGACATGTTAGTCAGGGTCAGGCACAATATACTGATCAGACAAGTTGGTCGGAGTCAGGCACAATATACCGATCGGACATGTTAGTCGGAGTCAGGCAAAACATACTGATCGGACATGTTAGTCAGGGTCAGGCAAAACATGCTGATCGGACATTTTGGTCAGGGTCAGGCAAAACATGCTGATCAGACATGTAAGTCAGGGTTAGGCAAAACATACTGGTCAGACATGTAAGTCAGGGTCAGGCAAAACATACTGGTCAGACATGTAAGTCAGGGTCAGGCAAAACATGCTGATCGGACATGTTAGTCAGGGACAGGCAAAACATACTGATCAGACATGTTGGTCAGGATCAGGCAAAACATGCTGATCGGACATGTTAGTCAGGGTCAGGCAAAACATACTGGCCAAGACCCTCCCCTTGGCTTCCAAGTAGACCTCCCTGGAAACGTGTTGTTTCCATGGCAGCCTAACTAATGAGGTGAGGGATCGACGTAATCACCGTAGTAGTGAGTGACACACAGATGAAGCCAAGCATATCACAACCGCCTGGAGAACAACTGTCCACCTTCATCAGCACGCTCGGGATGCGAGGACAGCTACTGCAACCCGCCACTTAACGTCCTTTCTAGGGCGCACAAAAGAGTCACCTACTCATTGTGGGCATTCGGAAACAACAAAAACATCCCTCTGACAGTACATGTTATGGGTGCGGGTTCCAACTTAGTGCCCAAAAAGAATTGTGTGCGTTTCCTCGAACAAAATTAATTTATTAATTGTTTTTCGTTTGTATTTTTTCTAAATTAAAAAAAAAAAGATGCTTTAGGTAATTTTCTTTAACGCGGGTTGTTTCCTGCATTATTGTCCGATCAAAGAACAGGGTAGGCAGACAGTTGAAAAATAAACAGAACCAGGGCTCCGGGGCTCAAGGACTTTATGTGCGTACTTTGACTAGATTTATGTCCTATTTAGTAATTCGTGGTTCTTGCTGGTGAATTTATTTCATTCTGTCTAACACTGAAAACATCGAAAAATTCACATTTATTTTCGTTGTTATTTCATTATTAATGTGGATTGTTAATATGGGTCGGTAGTTCGTGTTTGTTATTTAATTATTAATGTGGATTAATAATATGGGTCGGTAGTTCATGTTTGTTATTTCATTATTAATGTGGATTGTTAATATGGGTCGGTAGTTCATGTTTGTTATTTCATTATTAGTGTGTATTGTTAACATGGGTCGGTCGTCCATGTTTGTCATTTCATTATTAGTTTGAATTGTTAATATGGGTCGGTGGTCCATGTCGTTGAAACATATCAAGTGAGAGTCAAGTTGTTGCTGAAAGCGTGTTTAATGATAATACATTCCTTTCGTACACATTCTTCTTCTTCTTCTTCTTCTTCTTCTTCGTACGCAGTCAGACAGTAACCATTATTTTTTCGAAAAAAGCGGCGGTCATCCTGAGGCTGTCGCCACTGCCATAGAGCTTGTCTTGCAGTTCCACTGGTGATGGCCACATCTGCTCTCTCTGATCCTCGTATGTCGGGCAGTTCTACAGCAGATGTTCAGCGGTCATTTTACCAGTACCGCACGGGCATTCGTCGGTACACCCTATCTTCAATTTGTTGAATAGGTGGTACCTCAGTCTATTGTGGCCAGTGCGAAGTCTGAAGACAACGACCTGCTCTCTTCGGTTCAACTGGTAATAGGCATCGTTTTTGGTGTAACCAGTATGTTCGGTTTCCCATTTGGTCATGTATCTGGCTTTGATAAGCCGTTTTGACTCTTCGTACGTCATACTAGTATCTGTTTGTGGTAGTCTTGCACCTTCTTTTGCCAGTCTGTCTGCCTCCTTGTTGCCTTGGATGTTGCAGTGTGACGGGACCCACTGTACCACTACCCTTTTTGGTGCGGACTGCTGGCACAGTTTGCAGAGTGCTGCTCTTAAGTCATTAAGCTCAGTATTTTTCTGGCTTTTTAGCGCTGTGACTACGGCGAGAGCATCTGTAAGCAGGACTATATGGCTTTCATTTTCACTGTGTGTCACCATTTCTTCCACTGCCGCCCTCAGTGCCTCTGCCTCCGCTCTGAAATTGCTTGTGTACTTACCAGTAGCGAATGACAGTGTTATTTTTCTGCCATTTGGTAGGTTCAGGAATGCTCCTGCCCCTCCGTTCTGTGTAGCGTTTGTTACAGAACCGTTGGTGTATGCATGGGTCCAGTCCATGCTTGGGTAGCTTTTCGTTATGAAGCTTAGGGTAGTATCTCTCCTTTCTTTTTCAGTCTGGCAGTTTTTGTTTCCAATACCTGGTATATTTTCTACCATCTCTGGAAATATATCCTGCCTCCAGGTAGGTTTTCGTACAGCAGTGATGGGTTTTGGTGTTGTAAGTGCGTTTATGGGATCTTCGTGCATCTTTGCTTTGGCTATTTCTGCAAAGTTTCTCCGCTTTAGTTTCCCATTTCCCAAATTGTTTAGTCTCTGGTGCATTGGATGGCCAGTCAGTCTTCGGAGTTTCTCTGACTGCAGCTGGGCTCTGCAGTCTCTTCTATCGGTCATGGATTGCAGTTTTGTAATCTTTTCAAGTTCTACAATTGGCGTTGACTTCATGCCTCCTGTTATAACTCTCATGGCTTGGTTTTGAAGTTTGCTAACTTTATCGAAGTTCGCCTTTGCTGCTGTTGTCCATGCCGCAATGCCAAACTCGAGAACTGGTCTCACTCTTTCAGTGTACAGTTTCTTTAGTATGCCTTCGTCTGCTCCCCAGCTTGTGCCAGCAAGTTTCCTCATGATTGCCATTCTTTCTCTGGCTCTCATTCGGTTTCTCTCAATCTGACTTTTCCATGTCTTGCGCCGATCAAATGTGACTCCCAGATAGGTTGGGTTGTCGTTTGGCTGCAGGAATGTGCCATTTAGACTTAATTTGGTATTTTGGGGTTTTAATGAAAGCGAGAATATTGTGCATGTGGTTTTCTCCTCGTTTATTTTGACCAGCCATGAGTTCGCCCACTCTTCCAGCGATGATAAGGCCGTCTGCATCCGATTTCTTGCTATGGTGAGATTCTTTTCAGAGGTCCACATAGCCAGATCGTCTGCAAACATTGAGCTATGGACTCTTCTTGGTATATTCTCTGTAATATCGTTTATATATACCAGGAAGAGTGTGGGTGACAGTACTCCCCCTTGGGGTACTCCCTGCTCGAGTGTCACCTTTTTGCTCATCTGCCCTTGTACTTGGACTCTGGCCGTTCTTTGTTTGAGGTAGTGGTTGATCCACTTGTACATTTTCCCACAAACATCACTTCTCCTTAGCTTGACTCGAAGTCCGTCTTTCCAGACTTTGTCAAATGCCTTTTCCAGATCCACCCAAACAGCTACTGTGTGTTTCTGTGCCTGGTAGGCATCTTCTATCTCCTGGGCTATGAGGATGACCTGGTCCTCAGTGGATCTGTGCTGTCTAAAGCCGGCTTGCTGTGGAATTAGTATTCGTTTTTCTTCCAGATGCCACATCAGTCTGGTGTTTATCATCCGTTCCATCAGCTTGCCGACACAGCTCAGTAGGCTGATGGGCCTGTATCCATTTGGATCTGTTTTGTCCTTTCCTGTTTTTGGTACTGGTACCAGTATTGCGTCTTTCCATGCCTGGGGTACAATTCCCCTTTTCCAGCTTTGGTTCAGGACCGATAGCAGTTTGCTCTTCGCTGTTTGGCCCAGCCCCATCAGCATTTCGTTTGTTATCCCGTCTTTTCCGGGAGATTTCCTTTTCGTTAGTGTTCTCATAGCCTCTTCCATTTCGCGCATTGTTAATTTGGCCATCATGTGCTCTTCAGGTGCCGTATTCATGTTTTCGTGCCCCTTTAGCTCTTCGCTAATGTCTGTATGCTTATCTGCAGGGACCTCGATGTGGTTTGCTCTGGCATAGTGATCGACAAAAGCGTTTGCGGCTTTCTTACCTGTGAGCAAGTTTTCGCCCTGCTTGATGGTAATATGTTTGTTTGACGGGGTTTCGTCATTCATGGATCTGACTAGCTTCCATAGCTTGTTCCCGTCTTTGTCCAGGTTTAGACTTTCCGTTTTATTTTTCCAGCTTTCTCTTGCTGTTTGCTTGAGAGTGTGTTTGTATTTCGCCGTGGCGGCTTTGAGGGCGATGTTTGCCTCCATGGATTGTTCTCGCTCTGCCATGTTCCTAGCATTTGTTACTGCATCTTCCGCTTTCTGCAACTCATCATTCCAGTAGGGCTTATAGTTTTTCCTAGCTCCTCTTGGGATGGTTTCAGTGGCGGCTTGCATTATTGCCTTGCTTAGGCTTTCCACCATGGGCTTCATTTTGTTCTTTCGTGCGTTGATGGTTTCACACAGCCTATCTGTCAGGATTGCAAATCTGTCCCAGTCGGCTCGTTTGTAATTCCAACGTGGGAGCGGTTTTGTTTCCCGTGGGCCTACTTACATGTCAATGGTTAGCCTGATCGGCCTGCGGTCGCTACCTGCCAGTTGGTTTAGCACCTAACGGTCTATTTTATGGTGTATGTCCTGTGTAGAGAAGGCCAAATCTGGAGTCGAGGTGGTATGCCATGTTCTTGAATAGAAGCTAGGGCTATCCTCCGGCCTATTGATTAGGGAGAGATTTGCATCTATCTCCCAATCTTCCACTTCGTCACCTCTGCTGTCTGTGTCAGAGTATCCCCATCTCTCCGAGTGGCTGTTGAAATCTCCAACTACTATGCAGTTGGAGTCTCTGACCTCCATTCTCAAGAGCGATAGGTCTCTATTTGGTGGTCCGTACAGATTGAAAATGCAGAGCTTCGTCTCTTGAGCCATTATGTCAACTCCTACAATTTCTGCTTGTCCGGTGTGATTGACAGATACCGCGCTACTCGGTATGCAGTTTCTGGTCAGTATCAGAACCCCTCCTTTGCGGCCTTCTCTATCGAGACGGAAGGTCTGGTATCCTCTGATTGAGAATTTATGATTATTGTTGAGGTGCGTTTCCTGGATACATGCCACGTCAATCTTACCTTCATGCAGGTGATGTGTTAGGGAAAGTTTTTTGTTAATGACTCCCTCCGCATTCCACTGTAGTATTTTGAGGGTCTTGAGTTTTTGGTCAATAGAAGTTTCCCCATAGCCATGTGCCTTGACTCCACGACACATGGGTGGGTGACCACCAGTAGTCAAGGGTGGGCCCCTTCGAGGCGTGAGGCCCGGCGCTATCGCTGCCTGGCGGGACTCCGCAGGATGAGCGCCATGCGTTTTTCTAATCGGTTGTACTGTCATCATGCTGCGATTTACGTTGCACTGTTTTGTTAGGCTTGCGGCCCCGTGCATCCGATTTCAACAGGCGTTTCTGTAGGGATGCCCTCCTTAGCCTTTGGCTGTCCCCAGCCTATCTGCAAGGCAGCAGTTGTTTATGATCAGAGTTGTCCCTCTTATGGAAGTTGTCTTACCAGACTATCGAGTCTTCACTACTCGTGTCTATAGGGTGCGATGATGATATGTGAGGTGATATATGATATATGATGTGGACTGGTTTACCCGGAAGAGAGGCAGTCCAGTGTGTCTGTATCCCAGGATCGTCACGTCCTGCCAGGAACGTAGCATTTGCATGTGAGTGGGGTATCTCTTTCTCCCTTTATTTTCGTGGCTTCTATGCAGAGATGGTACGCCTAGCATTCCCCGCCACCTGGGATGTTGACACAGTGGGGCATGTGTGCAATGTCCGCTGGTCTGCATCTCTTCTGCGTCCAGCATGATAGCTATATGGCTGGTAACGTACATAGGTAGATATCGAAGCAGAAGTGGCAGAAGTGCATTTAACCAGAGGACATGCCTGGTAATGTCACAGAGATGTTGTTCGCCTAGTGTGCGGACAGATCTCATGATCATTGGTTGAGTCTCGACAGTTCACAGTGAGGTGGCTGCTCTACTGTTTTCGACACCCCGACCAGGAACTAAGTCTTATGTTGGTGGTTTCGCACCCCATCGCCGTAAAAGGTGAGTATCAAGCAGCTGTCCGCCCGCTTTGATCGGCGGACGGCAGAGACCTCTTTGCTGCGGCTCTACCGGATAGGGCTGGGGCGCGAGCCCCAGGTCCCGAACATGTAGGAGCCTCCCATTGCATTGGTGCTGAGATTTTGGGCGGGATTGCGGCTTACAAGGGTTCGGCCGTAATCCCCCACATGGTAGCCTCGCGCCATTGGCTTATCAGCCTGGTACGTGAACCAAAGTGTCTGCGGCTCCTCTCGATATGAGCTGGTTTTCCGTAGCAACGCCCTGTCATTAGTAGGGTAAAACTGGCCTGTCTTCAGATGGTCTATTTCCAGCACCCGTTCTCTATTTGGCCAGACAAATTTATTGAGGGCTTTTGTTTGTCATGTCAAGGTATTTGAAATCTGCTGTTTCTGCAAGGTTAAACACGATTTCCGTAGCGTTCTTTCATTTGAGTGTTAGATAGCTGACTTGTCTTCCGTGAGTCTAATACCAGCGTACGTTCATTATTAGAGCCAATTTGTCTCTCGATTTGTCAGTCGTTCTACAGTATTGGCGTGTTCAGTCAATTTAAGCTGCAGGTTCCACTCCTGGTGGTGCCCTTCCGTCAATTCCTTTAGCGAGACAATCAAGTTACTTAGAGGGTAGCCCCAGATTTTCGAGGGTCTAATTCCAGCACCCGTTCCATATTAGACCCAACGAAAGTGCTCTCGGCATGTCAATCATGTCAGTGTTTGGCCGTGTTGAGTCAAATTAAGCCGCAGGCTCCACTCCTGGTGGTGCCCTTCCGTCAATTCCTTTAAGTTTCAGCTTTGCAACCATACTTCCCCCGGAACCTAAACACTTTGGTTTCCCGGAAGCTGCCCGCAGAGTCATCGAAGCAACTCCTGCGGATCGCTAGTCGGCATCGTTTATGGTCAGAACTACGACGGTATCTGATCGTCTTCGCGCCTCTGACTTTCGTTCTTGATTAATGAAAACATTCTTGACAAATGCTTTCGCAGTAGCTCGTCTTGCGGCGATCCAAGAATTTCACCTCTAACGCCGCAATACGAATGTCCCCGTTTGTCCCTGTTAATCATTACCTCCAGTTCCGAAAACCAACAAAATAGAACCGAGGTCCTATTCCATTATTCCATGCACCATTATTCAGGCAGCCGAGGCATGCTTTCAACACTCTAATTTTTTCAAAGTAAACGCGCCGGCCACCCAGGACGCTCAGCGAAGAGCACCCGTGGGAGAGAGCCGGCAGACGGTAGGGCAGGAGACAACGGGCAGTGAACCGGCGCGAGCCGGACCGCCCGCCTGCACCTGAGATCCAACTACGAGCTTTTTAACTGCAACAACTTTAATATACGCCATTGGAGCTGGAATTACCGCGTCTGCTGGCACCAGACTTGCCCTCCAATAGATCCTCGTTAAAGGGTTTAAAGTGTACTCATTCCAATTACGGGGCCTCGAAAGAGTCCCGTATTGTTATTTTTCGTCACTACCTCCCCGTGCCGGGAGTGGGTAAGTTGCGCGTCTGCTGCCTTCCTTGGATGTGGTAGCCGTTTCTCACGCTCCCTCTCCGGAATCGAACCCTGATTCCCCGTTACCCGTTACAAACATGGTAGGCATGTCACGTACAATCGACATTTGATAGGGCAGACATTTGAAAGATGCGTCGCCGGCACATGAGGCCATGCGATCAGCACAAAGTTGTCCAGAGTCACCAGTGGGGACGCCGCAACCCCGCGAGGGGAAACGACGATTGGTTTTGAACTAATAAAAGCGCTCTTTCCGCGAGGGTCGGAGCTTGGTAAGCATGTATTAGCTCTAGAATTGCCACAGTTATCCAAGTAGAATCGTGTCATCTAAGGAACCTCGACTGATTTAATGAGCCATTCGCGGTTTCACCGTGAGACAGTGTGAACTTAGACATGCATGGCTTAATCTTTGAGACAAGCATATGACTACTGGCAGGATCAACCAGATATCTGTCGGAGACGTACGTACAGCACACACCGGTCGGCGGAGGAAGGGTGCGTAAAAAGCCTCACTGGGACGGCCGCAGGGACCGACTGGCGGGACGGACGGACGGTTGTTCCACCCGTCCCTCACTCCGTCGACCTAGGACCGCCTGACAGGGGCCTCCTACACGCACCAGACGACCGACCGACCGGGCTCGCTCGAGGAGGGATGGCAGCGCTCTGTGCAGAACGGATCCCAACGACCTCGGCGATGAATTTCACTGGGACTAGAGACAATTTGGCCTGCCGGCCTGCCCTTCTCCCGAGGAGAACACACGGCCTTGAGGCACGATTCCTGCTTTCCATTTGCCGGTCACAAGCTCTTTTCGAGAGTCTGACCACCAGCGAGACGAACTGTCGAGCTCTGCTATAAGCCTTAGATAAATCACCACGGACGGACCACGTTTCCTGATACGGACCAAACAAGCGCACCTCGGTGGAGGAGATGCCACAACAAACCGCACCCCAATAGCTCTACGGGGAAAGGCAGGCGAGCGTTTTCCGCAAGCCCGCGCTATCGCTCCGCCTGGCGGGACTGAGATCGCTTTACGAACACTGGTTGAAATTGAATCGCGTCGGCAAGATAACTACCCCAGATCTTTCGTACACATTCAAATTGATTGATTTAAAGAAGAAAAACAGCTATTGCCCATCGCGAGGCGATGATGGCCATATCATCAGACGGTTTTGTCTTAATCATGTGATGTGCGCTGTATTTTGGATTATAGTGAGGAAGATTATGCGCTGGTCATCAATCTCACTCTTATCCCGAGTTACCTTGGATCAGTGGCAAGACTATTGGTCGAGACGACTGGAGGTAACTCTGGATGCAGGCACTCTAGTCATATCTCCCGTGAGACCAGGGGTCGCTGGAAACTTGCTGAATTCGATCTTGGCCTACCCCCACCCCCCCCCCCCCCCCCCCGCCAAGAAGGTAAAGTGAGTTTGTGAATCGACATTGAAGATATTTGTCTCTATACTATTGTTGGATGTTTGCTTTCATGATCATAGGCTGATCTGAAGCTCATGAACGGTTCTTCAAATAGTCTATGCGAGATGATATCAGCACTTCCTTTCTGGGCGCGACAACGATCAATCTCTAAACTTAACTTAACGTCTTCATACTGGTTTAGAAGACACAACAGATTCTGTAAACAAACAGTTTCTTGGACGGTGGTTTTTACTTATGTGCGAGTCCATCTTAATAGACTCAAACACCAGAGCTTAGTAGACCCGCAGCCCGTAAGTGCCATCTGTAGCTGCTCTTAATAAACCACCTGGGCGAAAGGTACAAATAACTTGGGTAGAATTTTAAATTGAATTATGTCCCGGCAGCGTCCTTTAAGCCTACTCTTTTTGATTTCCCCCAAGCGATTTTTAACGTGTTCTACACTGAACACGGGAGTTCGATCTCACTACACATAGATCAGGGGAATTTTTACCAGAAGATCCATGTGAACATAATCCCGGTCTCCACCATAATTCGAACACGAGACCTCCGACATACGAATCGGACACCTTACCTTGAGACAACTGAGTCGTATTTTTCATATTAAAAACAAATCCAGAAATATATTTAATATTGAACCAGAATTACGAGTCAAATTGTCTTCTGCTGTTTCTGACATTCGAAACAAGGCGATCTACATTCAGCACCAACAATCACATTAGGCGCGTTTTTAATTGAAGGTACATTCTTTGTAACCAATCAAAGTTCTTCAAGTGCCATACACGTCACATAATGCAGAACCCAGTTCTCTCCAGTTTGATCTGTGTGACGCCACTCTTCAAGTGTCATTCACAGCACATAAGGCAGAAACCAGTTCACTCCAGTTCGATCTGTGTGTCGCCACTCTTCAAGTGCCATACACGTCACATAATGCAGAAACCAGTTTTCTTCAGTTTGATCTGTGTGACGCCACTCTTCAAGTGCCATACACGCCCCATAAGACAGAAACCAGTTCTCTCCAGTTTGATCTGTGTGTCGCCACTCTTCAAGTGCCATACACGTCACATAAGGCAGAAACCAGTTCTCTCCAGTTTGATCTGTGTGACGCCACTCTTCAAGTGCCATACACGTCACATAAGACAGAAACCAGTTCTCTCCAGTTTGATCTGTGTGACGCCACTCTTCAAGTGCCATACACGTCAGATAAGACAGAAACCAGTTCTCTCCAGTTTGATCTGTGTGACGCCACTCTTCAAGTGCCATACACGTCAGATAAGACAGAAACCAGTTATCTCCAGTTTGATCTGTGTGACGCCACTCTTCAAGTGCCATACACGTCAGATAAGACAGAAACCAGTTCTCTCCAGTTAGATCTGTGTGACGCCACTCTTCAAGTGCCATACACGTCAGATAAGACAGAAACTAGTTATCTCCAGTTTGATCTGTGTGACGCCACTCTTCAAGTGCCATACACGTCAGATAAGACATAAACCAGTTCTCTCCAGTTTTGATCTGTGTGACGCCACTCTTCAAGTGCCATACACGTCAGATAAGACAGAAACCAGTTCTCTCCAGTTTGATCTGTGTGACGCCACTCGTTTCAGTTTATGGATGTTGCTCATGCTCATAATGGAGCCATATCTGATGATTGTTCTGCCGAGAGTTTCTTTCGGTCTTCCTCTGTCTTCCTCGGTCTTGCTCTGTCTTCCTCGGTCTTCCTCTGTCTTCCTCTGCTTCTGCTGTCAGATGGTGACCACATAAACGCTTGCAGAGAGAGTATGTTATTGTCCATTCTAAGAACATGCCCGATGAATGACCACCGTTTTTTCCTGATTGAGTGATGTGACATATTGTTGATTGGTGACTTTTATAATTGTTTTGTTGGTTATGAATTTCTCTCAACCAATGTTCAACAGTTTTCTAATACACTTATTCTCGAAGGTATTTAATCTTTGTAAAGTCTCCTTTTTATTTCTCGGGCAATTGCTCCTTCGCATACAGAAGGTAATGGCAACCTACTGTACTGCACCCTTGCCAAGAAACTGATAACAGTCCAATAAGTGGCGGTTGTAAGAAGCGACATTCTGTAAAGTACATGCTACTTACTTACTGAAAGCCTCCTTAAAATAACTCTTTTGTAAAAATAATACAATCTCAGCTGTATTTGGGGGGGGGGGGGGGGGCAAAGAAGGTGTTATTCTCCAGAAATAAGTCCCGAAAATTGGCCATGCTGCCTGGAAACCAAAGCCTACGTTTTTCGTAGACCATCCTAACCCCAAAGGTAGGATATCCTACCGATGTTCTCGATTGTAAACTGAATAACTATCTATTTTCTTCGTCGTTCGATCTCAATGTTGTCCAGAGAACGGAATGCATTGTGTCGTAGTTAACAGCTTGACTTTGATTTCAGCTGCCAGTTTTGTGTACCGGGTTAGCCTTTCTTCTTTTATCACTTCACCTAAGCCCGTCTGCCCTGTTATCCACGATCACCATTCTGAATAAAATACTTAACTTAACGCCTTTATACTGGTTTAAAAGACTCTACAGTCTGTGCATAACCAATTTCTTGGAGGGTGGTTTAACCGATGTGCGAGTCCATCTTAATAGACTCAAACACTAGAGCTAAGTAGACTTGCAGACAGTTGAGCGCCATCTTTACTTCTTCTTCTTCTTCTTATTCTTATTCTTCTTCGTACGCTGTCAGGCGTGAACTTGAATTTGATCGAATAAAGCAGCGGTCATCCTGAGACTGTCGGCACTGCCATAGAGCGTGTCTAGTGTTGGCACTGGTGATGGCCACATGTGCTTTTTCTGGTCCTCGTATGTCGGGCAATTTTGTAGCAGATGTGCAGGGGTCATTTCCCCTGTACCACGTGCATTCGTCAGTGCCACCTATCTTCAGTTTATAGAATAGATGGTACCTCAGTCTGTTGTGGTCTGTGCGGAGACTGAAGACCACGACCTGCTCTTTTCTTTTCAACTGGTAATAAGCATCATTTTTTGTGTAACAAGTATGCTGTTTCCCATTTGGCCATGTAGCTGGCCCTAAATAATCTTTTGGACTCTTCGTAGGTCACACTAGAATCTGGTTGTGGTAACCTTCTACCTTCTTTTGCCAGTCTGTCTGCCTCCTCGTTGCCTTGGATGTTACAGTGGGATGGAACCCACTGTACCACGACTCTTTTGGGTGTGGGCTGCTGGCATAGTTGACAGAGTACTGACATTAAGTCATTGAGTTCTGTATTTTCTTGGCTTTTTAGTGCTGTAACCAAGGACATGGCATCTGTAAACAAGACTATATGGCTTTCATTGCTTTCGCCTGCCAGCATTGCTTCTACTGCATCTATCAATGCCTCTGCCTCCGCTCTGAAATTGCTTAAGAAATTTCCAGTTGCCACTGACAGTGTTATTTTTCTTATTTTTGTTAGGCTCAGGAATACCGCTCTCCCTCCATTCTGTGTTGTGTTTGTTACAGAACCGTCAGTCTATGCATGTCCAGTCTGTGCTTGGGTAGTTTTTCTCTACGTACCTCAGGGTTATGTCTCTTCTTTCCTTTTCAGTCTGGCTGTTCTTGTTTCCAATACCTGGTATATTTCTACCACCTCTGGAAAGATATGCTGCTTCCCTGTGGGTTTGCGTACAGTAGGGCTGGGCTTTGGTGTTGATATGGTGTTCATATGGTATTCGCTCATCTTTGTTTTGGCCATTTCTGCAAAGTTTCTCCGCTTTAGTTTCCCTTTTCCAAATCTATTTAGTCTCTGTTGCATTGGTTGGTCTGTCAGTCTTCTTAGTTTCTCTGCTTGCTGTTGGGCTCTGCTGTCTCTTCTACCGGTCATGGATTGCATATTTGTAAGCTTTTTCAAGTTCTACAATTAACGTTGACTTCATGTTTCCTGTTATAACTCTCAAGCTTGGTTTTGAAGTTTGTTGATTTTTATCAAAGTTCGCCTTTGCTGCTGTTGTCCATGCCACAATACCATACTCGAGAACTGGTCTCACTCTTCCAGTGTACAGTTTCTTCAGTATTCTCTCATCTGCTCCCCAGCTTGCGCCAGCAAGTTTCCTCACGATTGCCATTCTTTGTCTTGCTCTCATTCAATTTCTCTCGATCTGAGTTTTCCATGTCATGCGCCAATCAAAGTGATGCCCAAGTAGTTAGGGTTGTCGTTTATCTGCAGACATTTGCCATTAAGACTTATTTTTGTGATCTGTGGTTTATTTGAAAGGGAAGTTGTGGGAGGGAGGGGGGGGGGGGGGGGGGCATGTAAGGAGTGGACATACATTCTGACTAATATACGCTGCACTTAACAAACTAAGGTCGCAATGTATTTAGCGAAATGTCACAGCCAAAAAGTATCGATGACATAAAGAAACTACATAGAAGAGATCAAAGTCTCGTCTTTCAGTTCCAAACAGGACACACCAGAGTCAATAGCCACTTGAGCAGCATCAATACCCAGTACTTGTCCTTGTGCAGATATTGCTCTCGTCCTGATGAAACAGTTTGACACCTACTCATTGAGTGCAAGGCGCTTGCTAACATGAGGAAAAGATTTTTACAAGCACTGCTGACAATTACCAACACACTGTACGGAGCAGTGAAACAACTGAAGAAGACCTGAATTTATATAAGAATGGCAGTGGGCTGCTAAGAGCAGGCTTATTCAGCAGCCATGGGATAATAACAACAACAAAGCAACCAGGGGAAGGTACAAATAATGTTGGGATAAATTTTGAACTAGAATTTGGAATTGTGTCCGGGCAGCAGCCTTCTCTTTTCGATTTCTAACTGCCTTTGGATTTTTTAACGTGCTCGACACTAACCAGGGGTGTCCGATCTCGCTACTCATAGATGATGGGAATTTTTACCAGAATCTCCACGTGAAAAAAAATGCCAGTCTCCACCGTGATTCGAACCACGCGATCTCCGGCACTCGAGGCGGAAACCTTACCTAGAGACCACACACATTATACTTAGTTCAAATAGTAAATAAACAAAGTATCCCACAACATTTGTGTCTCGCTTTATATCTTCTTGTCCATTTTGATAAACAAAGTATCCCACAACATTTGTGTCTCGCTTTATATCTTCTTGTCCATTTTGATAAACAAAGTATCCCACAACATTTGTGTCTCGCTTTATATCTTCTTGTCCATATTGATAAACAAAGTATCCCACAACATTTGTGTCTCGCGTTATATCTTCTTGTCCATTCTTATACACAAAGTATCCTACAACATTTGTGTCTCGCTTTATATCTTCTTGTCAATTCTTATCACAAAAAGCTGTCCTGGGAAACTTTTTGACATGCAGCTAATATTAGCTTACGCAGCGCCTGATGGAAAATTAGAAAGCAACTATTAATAGTTTCTACGAAGCTTTCGACAGTTGTGTAGAAGAATAATCTGATTATGATTGGAATATCTAATGCCATTTTCTTCAGATAACATGTTTCGGTTGTTATTGTGTTGATAAGACTAGACGGATGTTTCGAACTACATCATCGATTGTCGTAGACAGACATACATATCAGTTGTTGTTATTAGAATATACTCGTGCTGGGTTGAGTTATCGCTTAGTGACGTGTATTTGATTAACAGGTTACAGTGACTTTTCTGACATCACGAGAAGTAGTGGTGAAGGTGGACAGAGGTACTCCTCGCTGTAGTGCAATGCGAGACTTCTCACCACTATTGGGATTACAGTGAGATTACAGGATAAGATTCGCCAGTAATCTCATAACTATGGGGATTTCAATGACGATCCCCATCTCGTTGACTAGACTGCTATGGCACAGTCTGTTTCCATGATCACAAACGACGACGTGCTGTGGGATATGAACATAGCCTCCACATCTAGATCAGTTCAAATCACATCTCCGTCCGCATCAAAGGTCGGCTGCAATGGTTCTCCAGTGTACTCATTCTATCTCGTGTCGTAGTGGTACAATCTGACATGCATTTGTCAGTCTGTCGTAGTGGTACAATCTGACATGCATTTGTCAGTCTGTCGTAGTGGTACAATCTGACATGCGTTTGTCAGTCTGTCATAGTGATACAATCTGACATGCATTTGTCAGTCTGTTGTAGTTGTGCAATATGACATGCTTTTGTCAGTCCATATATCGTCTGATGGTATCCGCCTACTTACCAAGTTGTCTGCCTCTTGGACAACTGCTAAACTTTAGTATAGTCTTCAACAAGGAGGTATATCTTGCTATGTGGTCAAAATATCGTGTGTCCAACCTTGATTTCAACCATTATTTTTCTTTTCATTCCAAACTGTTTCAATACCTCCACATTCGGTTTCTTCTCTTTCCAAGAAATGCGACCCAATCTTCTTATAAACCCATATTTCGAAGGCTTCAATATTCTTTTCTAACGTGTTATTCAGTATCCATGTTTCTGCGCCATAAAGTAGTAACGAGTATACATAACACCTACAAATTCGAATTTGTAATTTATGATTCATCTGTTTGGATGTCAATATGTGTCACACGTTGTTGAATACCATCTTGGCCATACCTGTTCTCTTTCTCATTTCATTTTCACAGCTGCTTTCTTCCGTTATTATATGACCTAGATAGGAGAAACTCTGTACCTGTTCCAGTAGTTGATCTTTTATCTGTATACATAGTTTCTTGTCACATTTACCAAGCTTTGTAGTCTTTGTTTTCTTTATTGTTATGTCTAAATCCAAGCTCTTGACTTATTTTGTATATTGTTGTTACAAGCTACTGCAATTCTTGCTCCCTTTTTTGCCATCACAACTGTGCCATTTGCGTATATGAGGTTATTCATTGCCACTCCTCCAATGATAAGCCCTGACATTCCTGCTATTTGTCGGAATATTTGATCTATATAGATATTAAAAAGACGGGATAATACACATCCCTTTCTCACTCCCCTTTTTACATCTATACTTGGAGAGGATATCTTTCCTCAAAGTAGATTGTAATTAACAAAGCAATCTCGCGCCCGCCTGTAAACGACTTTTCAGTCGGCAATCACATTCACTACCGCATCATGACACACCACATCAGGTGATTTCATTCAACAATGATGGACCTTCAACACAAGGTAGAGACAACATGATGACATGTCCAAACCGTCCCGAAACATGCATTATGGATCACACGTTCAGAATGAACGTCAAGGCAATTCATGTGTCCGAACATTATAAACATGATGTCTGAGAACATTATAAACATAATGTCTGAGAACATTATAAACATGATGTCTGAGAACATTATAAACATGATGTCTGAGAACATTATAAACATGATGTCTGAGAACATTACAAACATGATGTCTGAGAACATTATAAACATGATGTCTGAGAACATTATAAACATGATGTCTGAGAACATTATAAACATGATGTCTGAGAACATTATAAACATGATGTCTGAGAACATTATAAACATGATGTCTGAGAACATTATAAACATGATGTCTGAGAACATTATAAACATGATGTCTGAGAACATTATAAACATGATGTCTGAGAACATTATAAACATGATGTCTGAGAACATTATAAACATGATGTCTGAGAACATTATAAACATGATGTCTGAGAACATTATAAACATGATGTCTGAGAACATTATAAACATGATGTCTGAGAACATTATAAACATGATGTCTGAGAACATTATAAACATAATGTCTGAGAACATTATAAACATGATGTCTGAGAACATTATAAACATGATGTCTGAGAACATTATAAACATGATGTCTGAGAACATTATAAACATGATGTCTGAGAACATTATAAACATGATGTCTGAGAACATTATAAACATGATGTCTGAGAACATTATAAACATAATGTCTGAGAACATTATAAACATGATGTCTGAGAACATTATAAACATGATGTCTGAGAACATTATAAACATGATGTCTGAGAACATTATAAACATGATGTCTGAGAACATTATAAACATGATGTCTGAGAACATTATAAACATGATGTCTGAGAACATTATAAACATAATGTCTGAGAACATTATAAGCATAATGCCTGAGAACATTATAAACATGATGTCTGAGAACATTATAAACATAATGCCTGAGAACATTATAGACATAATGCTTGAGAACATTATAAACATGACGTCTGAAAACATTATAAACATAATGTCTGAGAACATTATAAACATGACGTCTGAGAACATTATAAACATGATGTCTGAGAACATTATAAACATGATGTCTGAGAACATTATAAACATGATGTCTGAGAACATTATAAACATGATGTCTGAGAACATTACAAACATGATGTCTGAGAACATTATAAACATGATGTCTGAGAACATTATAAACATGATGCCTGAGAACATTATAAACATGATGTCTGAGAACATTATAAACATGATGTCTGAGAACATTATAAACATGATGTCTGACGTAGTGCCCAAGTAAGTAAGTAATTATGTTTCATCTTACCCCCGATTATGTTTTCTTCCCTACATTCTAGTTAAAATGATGTCCTATTTGCTTCTCTTTTCCAGGACAATATGTTGATGGACGCCAGCAAGATGCAATAGGTTTAATCAAAGGAATCCACGGAAGGAAATTTATTGCTAAACACTAAGTTGATTCTTTTGGTTCGCTTAATAAATTATAATTAGCGCGTCGTTACATGATTACATATATTAACTTTATGTTTCTTCAAAATTGAACTGGTTATAATTCATGTCAGAGACAGCGTTGTGCAACTAAACTGGCCATAGGTCGTTAGAAGAGCAGACGTAGTGTAAATGAACTGGTCATAATTCCTAAACGGGACAGGGACAGTACAACTGGAGTGGTCAAAATCTCTATAAACAGAGCAAGCGTAGTGCAACATGTCTTGTCGCAATTCCTAAATATAATAAGGATAATAGCGCAATAGACCTGGCCATAATTCCTGAAACGAGCAAGTAGTGTGTACCTGAACTGGTCACAAATCGTGAATAGAGAAAGCACCGTGCAACGAAACTGGTCCTAATTCCTAAACAGTGCAAGCGTTGCATAACGGAACTGGCCCAAATTCCTAAATAGTGCAAGCGTTATATAACGGAACTGGTCACAATTCTTAAACGGGACACGTGCAGCGTAACTGAACTGGACATAATTCGTAAACAGAGAAAGCTTCTAAACAGTGAAAGCGTCGTACCATTTCGGGAATTACATAGCTTGGAGATGATGGCACTTTCTCTCATGTATATTTCTCTTCCAAAAATGGCGTCCATGAAATCTAGCAGAACTATAGTCTATCTAAGTTTAGCTGTATTAACTGTCCTTGTCGCGCACAGCTCAGGGGACAAAACTGTGTCTGTGTCAACGCAAAGTTCCCATTGCTCATACACAGTTATTGTGAATGAATTCGACGTTTCTAAGTGTTCCACAAGTGGCGAACACGCGCAAGCGGATGGGGTTGAGTTCCAATCCAAGAAATCGAGATTGGCTCCACAGCAACAAAACGCTAACGATAAATATGATGTCCACAGTAGCATTGCTCAAAATGTTAGAGACAGCGATGGCAGCTTTGAGGCCTACGGTGGAAAGTCACCCGACGAAATGACAGATGGGGTTAATAAAAGATTAGTTTTGGGGGGTAACAGTGGTAGTAATTCAAATTATAAAACGGATACGTCAAACATGAACTCTTTAATAAAAGACATGGAGACGAAGCTACTTGATGAAATGGTCCGTAACCGAGAGTTAAATTCCACACTCGCTCGCCATGAGTCACTTCTAAGCTCTGCTCAAGCAGCTCTGGAGTCGTATAAGGCGAACTTCAGCAGCGTATTTAGAACAATGATGTTGATGGAACGTAAGCTCCAAAACCAGCGCAGGATCAACAAGTCTCTTGACAAGAAGTTGTCCAACATTATTCTAGAAGTGGTTGAAGTCAACAACGTGCTTGCTCACAAGTTGCCCACAGGAGACGCCGCCAAGAGCAGTAAAAAGTTTGCAGTAGAAAGTATCAGTACGACGAGATCTTGTCCGGGGATAACGGATAGCAGTAATCAGTTCAAAGGTAGGTCTTACTGTGTTGTTGCGTGTCTAACCACAACCGTACTTACATCATTACTTTCTGTGTTAGGAACGATGAGGCTAACGTCTGGTCAGGCAAAACACACTGATCAGAGAATGTTAGCCAGGGCCAGGAGAGATACACTAGCCAAGACTTTCCCACGAAGAGACGATGAGGCTAAGGTCTGGTCAGGCAAAACACACTGGTCAGAGAATGTTAGCCAGGGCCAGGAGAGATACACTGGCCAACATTCTCACCTGATCTCCTCGTTGGTCGTCCTGGAAACGGGCTGTTGTCGAGGACAAAAGTCTGGCTAACAAGGTGAGGTTCGACGTGATCTCTTAGTGAGTGACACGCAGATGAAGCCAAGCATAGCACAACCGCCTGGAGACCACGGTCCACCTTCATCAGATGTGAGGAAAGCTACTACAACCCGTCACTTAACACCCTTTTCAGGGCGCACATAAGAGTTACCTACTCATTGTGGGCATTCGAAACCACAACTTTCCGTGTTCTAGGAACCAAGTCAGGCATCATGTTTACAATATTCAGTCTTGTTATTCCCACTCAATATGTCATCAATAATATGTATCGAGAATATTTGGGATCAATAATATGTATCGAGAATATTTGGGATCAATAATATGTATCGATAATATTTGGGCAGATCACCAGGTTGTCTTGGTCTTGTGTTGCTCCACAGTCACATGTTCGTCGTCCCAGTATCTCCATATCTAAGTTCTTCCTGCATTGCGATACACAAATTCCTAACATGGTGCATAAGGAAAGTGGTTTCCAGGCAAAGGGTCATTCCGTAGCTAGATCCAGGGAATCTGCGTCAAATAACTCCCTTTTCCCGATGCGCCGTTTTCCGGAATGGTAAAGGAGCCAACATCACTAACTGGTACAACAATTTCAGCAAAGAAAATGGGGCTGGTTAGGACAGACGCAGAGAAGAGCAACGTTCAACATAGCCAAGCAGGCACTCATATGAAACGCACAAGGGTAGATATAAAAATATATGTGGAAGAAAATGTTATAGAGAACTACAATTAAATGATTACACCTGGAAAGAGACAAAGTAGCACAGGACCGTGTAAGCTTGTGAGATGTGGTTAATGGCCTATACATCGAGATAGGCGGTCTGCTTTGATTGATTAATTGATTGATCTGTGTGGCCGTTGATACTTTTAATGTGCATCTCCGTTTGGTTTCTAGAATTAAGACTGTTAATCGACCTTGATCGTGCTCTTGCAATCTTAGCTTTGATTAGTTTTATCAGCTTACACAACGGGTATGTTTGAAGATGCTTGTGATATTAACACTACAAGGCAATTCATTGTCTCTGACAGACATGGCGCAGCATCCACTTATTTTTTCGTTTCTCACTTGCATCCTACAGTATTGAGATATTTCGTTCTTAAGCCTTAGTCAAAGCCCGTGATTGACATTTGGAAGTTTAGACAAACATACATATAACAAGACAAACAGACAAGCACATTGGAGGTTTAGACAAACAGACAAGCACATGGAAGCTTTAGACAAACAGACATATATATAGAAATATTGACAAACAGACACACAGACATATAAATAAGTAGGTATACAAACAGAAATAAAGACAGATAGATAGCCCGACAGACACGCAGATATATTGATAGATGGTGGACTGACAGACAGACATATAGATAGGAATGTAGACAGACAGGCAGACAGACATAAATAGGTAGGTAGACAGACATACACACAGGCATATAGATAGGAAGGTAGACAGATAGACCGACAGATAGCTAGACAGACAAACAGACACATAGATAGGAAGGTAGACTGGCAAATACATTTATAGATAGATCAAACAGACTATCATATTGATACACATGTAG
Source organism: Ariolimax columbianus (assembly GCA_036924085.1). Lineage (NCBI taxonomy): Eukaryota > Metazoa > Mollusca > Gastropoda > Stylommatophora > Arionidae > Ariolimax > Ariolimax columbianus. Next base: position 64,405,175 of record JAVGWX010000016.1, on the reverse strand, counting down.
AAATATCACAGACAGATCTAGATAAAGAGTTATACAGCCAGTAAAAAATAAACATAAATGGACGAGTAGACAGACACCATCCAATCATTCATAAACAGAGAGGCAGACCGACAGAAGGACAAGCATGCATATAAACGGGCAGGTCGATAGACAAATCGAGTTGTACATTAACAGAGAAAGATACACGGGCCAATGAAAGGAAACAGAAAGATACACGGGCCAATGAAAGGAAACAGAAAGATTCACGGTCCATGAAAGAAAACAGAAAGATACACAGTCCATGAAAAGAAACAGAAAGATACACGGGCAAATGAAAGGAAACAGAAAGATACACGGTCCATGAAAGGAAACAGAAAGATACACGGTCCAATGAAAGGAAACAGAAAGATACACGGTCCAATGAAAGGAAACAGAAAGATACACGGTCCAATGAAAGGAAACAGAAAGATACACGGTCAATGAAAGGAAACAGAAAGATACACGGTCCAATGAAAGGAAACAGAAAGATACATGGGTCAATGAAAGGAAACAGAAAGTTACACGGTCAAATGAAAGGAAACAGAAAGATACACGGTCCATGAAAGGAAAAAGAAAGATACACGGTCCATGAAAGGAAAAAGAAAGATACACGGTCCAATGAAAGGAAAAAGAAAGATACACGGGTCAGTGAAAGGAAACAGAAAGATACACCGGCCAATGAAAGGAAACAGAAAGGATAAACGGTCCAATGCAAGGAAATAGAAAGATACACGGTCCATGAAAGGAAACATAAATATACACTTCCAATGAAAGAAAACAGAAAGACACGTCCCATGAAAGAAAACAGAAAGATACACGTCCCCGGAACGAAAACAGAAAGATAGGCGTTCCCGGAAAGGAATGCTAGGAATTATGAACATGCCTGCATATGCCTGTATAAGCCTGACCAAGTCACTCCACCTTACTCACCGGCTAAGTATGTGCATCACAACTCATCTGTTTACTCATGTGCTCGTCTCCGCACCCCCTGACCGCACGTGCAACCTTCTCCCCCGCTGAAATTCTCAGCGTAGAACCCTCTCACGAGCAGAGGTCACGGGCTTTATGAAACCAGATACACAAGTCCGCCCCTGCTTCAACAATCCTCCAGGTTCACATTTCCTTTCCTGTAAACAGAGGACTTACCTCGCTTCGGAGTGACTTCAAGTGAGAACTACGGTCTAGATGATTTGACCTCAAGTTACAAATCCATCTTTACGCTGGGTGTCCATCTGATCGCCATGCACTAGTCTATATGTTAGTCATATTAGTCAGAATGTATGTCCGCTCCTTATATGTCCACCTACACAAAGTCACCATACACTAGTCTATATGTTAGTCATATTAGTCAGAATGTATGTCCGCTCCTTATATGTCCACCTACACAAAGTCACCCTACACTAGTCTATCTGTCAGATATATTAGACAGAGAGGGTAGTGGCGCGTAGGGGGGGGGGGGCGCAGAAAAGGTTAAAGGGACGTCTCACTACTCACACATACTTATATTCGGAGTCAAGAAACAATAGGATCCTGCCTATCTGTGAAGTAAATCCATTAACAAAAAGCCGTGCTGAAGTCGGATGCACTGGGTCGTTAAGGGCAAAATACAGCAGACCACATCATGCCTTAGGAAATCAAGGTGAAAGAGCAACTCAATACCATTTTTGTCACAATATGTCTGTCTAACTACATGTCTCATTAATTGTCCACACCCTGTCAGGCACAAACAATTATTTATCGACACTGGCTCACAGCATGACTGCCTGTCTGTTCCACCACATCTATCTTGGCGACTTTATTTCGTCCATACTACGATATCATATGTTGTACTCAAACATTGCTTTCATTTGTTCCGTGTCCTGGTCTACATTACACGCCCCTGGATACGCAATCATGTATCCGACAGCTCGTTCAGTGCATCCCGTCTGTGTGTATATTTGGATACCTATTCATTCATCTATCTATTTAATAGTGGTGGTATGGTAGTGCTGATGTAGATGCGGGGTGCAGGTGGTGGAATGGTGGTTCGCGGGGGGTAGTAGTTATGGTGGTATTGGTGGTAGTAGTTATGGTGGTATTGGTGGTAGTAGTTATGGTGGTATTGGTGGTAGTAGTTATGGTGGTATTGGTGGTAGTAGTTATGGTGGTATTGGTGGTAGTAGTTATGGTGGTATTGGTGGTAGTATTAGTGGAGTGGGATGGTGGTGGGGGGGGGGAAGATATGGTGGTATTTGTGGTACATCCGACTTCAGCAAGCATATTTTGAGAATCTGTTTATCATTCCCTCTTCGATCCCTTCTCTTTAGCCAGTCTGCTCTGTTGCAGTCTGTTATTCAGGACCACCGTGATTGAAGGTGTAAAAGGGTCTTGGCAGCTCTGGTCCTGGCGCTAGAAGGCAGCTATGTGTTACTGACCGCTGCAGCAATCCCAGGTAATGCGGAAAATTCAGTCGTTTGTGGGACAATCGCGAACAAAACTTTTTTATTTGTGGGTTCAAATAGAGGGTGTTTCGATGGTAAATCCACTGAGAGTATCAAAGATAATATGTGAAAACAAACAGGATCAATATATAACATGACAAACGCTGAATGAGCTAACACATGCAGACTGGCACGATTGTGCTAGAGATTACGTGGAAGAAAATACCGAGACATTGTTGAATTCCAGGCTAAGTTTAGCACTCTCGGCAAACTGTTGTATTCCAGGTTAAGTTTAGTACTCACGGCAAACTGTTGTGTATTCCAGACTAAGTTTAGCACTCTCGGTAAACTGTTGTAATCCAGGCTAAGTTTGGCATTCTCGGCAAATTGTTGTATTAAAGGCTAAGTTTAGCACTCTCGGTAAACTGTTGTATCCAGGCTAAATTTAGCACTCTCGGCAAATTGTTGTATTCCAAGCTAAGTTTAGCACTCTCGGCAAACTGTTGTATTAAAGGCTAAGTTTAGCATTCTCGGCAAACTGTTGTATTAAAGGCTAAGTTTAGCATTCTCGGCAAATT